>CM044445.1:113524215-113538091 GCA_024363595.1 Xenopus borealis
TGCGCTGGCGTTTCTTCGGATCTTAGTGAATTTCCCACTATGGGAGATGGGCTTAATTCAGAATTTTCTGCATAATGGGTTTCCAGAAAACAGATCCTATACCTGTACCAACTGCCTTTCATATTCACTGTTGGGTGTCATTGTTGACTCCAGTGGTTATATAATTACTTAGGTATCTGGGCCTTTAGCTGAGAGTCTAAAATGATGCACGTGTTTGGATATACTTACCTGTTCATGGTTCCTCTTACCTTACTCTCATCTCACTGGCAATTAGAAGTTAGAGGAGGAACATACTGCCCAAATTATCATAGGTGAGCTTTATTTGTTGTATGGCACCCAACACAATAGGATACGTGTTGGTAAGGGAACTAAAGGGGGGTCCTTCGTCATGATTTATTTTTTTCCCCTTATCCAACATGTCAGTGAGTAGGTGTAAGGGAGAGTTCTACAAAAAAAAAACCCCAAATAAGTTGTTAATATGGAAAGCTCTTAATTTAAAAGGGTATACAGGGTATCCTTATTCAATTTTTGAATGTCAAGCAAGTTGCTATACAGAATTGGAAAGGGTTTTATTATGTCAGTGTTACCATACTAGATCCATATACATCTGCATGCATATATTAAGTTGTTGGATCTAGATAAACTCAATATTTTTAACATAAAACCCTCAGGGAAAAAGTGAGCAGTCCTGCTATGATCATAGAATGCAGCCTAAAATGGGGACATCACAGACATATATGATATATATAATGTTGGGAGCCTACCAAACTTGGCAGATAAGGGTTTTAAAGCTTTGCATTTAAAAAGTCATATCTATTATACATTTTGACTCTTTAGTGTTTTCATATTCTGAATATAAGCACCATTTAGCTTGTCTTCAAGCACTGCTAGTATAACTATATGGAGAACTAATATGTTCTTGATAAACAAGCCAAGCCACAGAGCTTAGTGCTCCACTACCAATAAATAATTCTACTTTAGCTTTATTTCTCTAAATATACACATCAGTTGTTACCAGTTTTGTGTTTTAAATCAGTAACATGACAGGATGTCAGTTAAAGGTTATTTTCCATTCTAACCGAAAATTGTTTTGATGTCAAACTGAAACTGGACACGATACCCTAAGCAAAGGCTTATTGATTTTACCTTGTGTCTTCTTGACAAGGCTACCGTTTTCTACATTGAGGAAAGCCACACTTGAGGCAAAATATTATGTGAAGAACAAGGTGCAAACCACCTTGTTTTTTTATTTTGAGACCTATACAGATGAGTTTTATTTTAGGCTCACTGCTGATTTATATCATAGGTGTAAAACGGTCCAACATGAATGGGCACATAAAATAATCAGACTGATTTTATTTTATGTATTTTTTTTATACAAAACAAAGTTTAACAGGATGTACATAGATATAATGTAATCATTATTGTTTGTGCAACACAAACATAAATATATTAGTTTAATACAAATAAAAACAAACATTATGGAACAAACATACCGTACATACTGATTATATCCGTCGTTTAGGGTAATGCCAAATGGACCATTTTTCTGCTCAAATGATTTCTAGTTCACAGGCAGACAGCAAAATCATGAAAAAAATTTAAAATAATTCCTGCATATACTATACTGATATACATGATAACTCTGTTGTTACATTTTTGGGTCAGGCGATTATCAGTTGAAAATGCATTGATGGGCAATCACATAGGCAGCAAAATCTTCTGCCATTACCCTAAGGTGCAGGTAAAAGTGCAACATTCTTTTTCAACCAACCAGGTGCCGAGTAGTTACCGAAAGACCATCTCCCATAGACTTCAATCCACAATGTAAAAAAAGAATTTCTTTTTTCTCTGTTTTAAATAAAGCAGTATCTTGTATTTGTTCCTGAGATAATATTTCTTCTTACTGGAGGCAAAACAAGCCTATTTAGTTTCATTTAATGTTTACATGATTCTCTAGTAGACTTAAGGTATGAAGATCCAAATTACATTAAACTCCACTATTCAGAAAACCTCAGGTTCCGAGCATTCTGGATAACAGGTCCCATACCCATACCCTTGATTGTAGCCTTGGGGAGTTCTGCTGGGATTAAACTGTATTTCCATCCTTAGGTATACATACTGTATGTTAAGATGACATAATTATTAGCGATGGGCGTTGCGTCGTTTCCGATGTGTGTTGCGTAATTCTGTATCTATCTCTCTCTCTCTCTCTCTCTCTCTCTCTCTATAGCTATCATCTATCTACTGTATCTATCTATCTATCTATTTATCCTCCATTTTTCTCTACCATACTCCCAGATTGTATTACACACTTTTAGTTCTGATCCTCTTACTTGAACTGCCATTTGCTCCATTGAAAGTATTTTTTTCTTAGTTAACTTGAAATAAATATAAAGCTATG
This sequence comes from Xenopus borealis, assembly GCA_024363595.1. Taxonomy (NCBI): domain Eukaryota; kingdom Metazoa; phylum Chordata; class Amphibia; order Anura; family Pipidae; genus Xenopus; species Xenopus borealis. The sequence goes on from CM044445.1 coordinate 113,526,620, forward strand.
GAAATTGTATGTATACAGTATTGGCTCAGCCATTTTATTACAGGAGTTCTCATGAATGTTCCATAGGCCTCATTCACAAAACTTGTCCAAAATGCAAAGCAAAACACATCATGTTTTTCTGGAAAAGATCCAGTTATGAAGATACAAATATTTGTCCCAGTCCAAAAACCAGAGTTTCCAGAGATATTATCTTCATTTATTTCTTTTTGGATTCAGTGAGCCCCTGTTCAGCTCGGCATAAACTATTCCATCCTAAATAATAAAACAAGGTAAAATTAAAATGGAAATTTGGCAGGCCTCAGCCTTTTTACATATAATACGGATATACTATGGAGCTATGAGTACCTTGCATACAGTCCACACATATATTTACATAAATGATATGTACATATACTGTTCTCATGTACATATACTGTATAACTTTGCTCCTCTTGAATAGTTATGCTAATAGATGCTAATCATGGATATTTTTGATCTAAGGGTCATTTAATAAGTGCAGAATACAGTGTGTAATTTCCGGCTCAAAAATGTGGTGTTTCTCCCTTAATTCTAGCATATATTCAATGGCGTACAGATAGGAAGGGCGGCCCATTGCAAAAAAAATCTACTGGGCTCTCTGAAATTTTCAGCACTCACTGAAACCTTACATGATGAGCGCTATAGAGGAAGTGTTGTGGCTAAAAAGTAAGCTGATCCCATGGTTTGGGCCCCCCTGTTCCACCTCACCCCCCTGCAACCACAGGGTCTCTCTGAAGAGGTTTTAGAGGTGTGGTAAAATTCCAAGGCAGAAACTAGACCGCAAAAAACATCTTTATTGGGGGTAGAGATACACAACATGTTTCGGGTTGTGCCCTTTGTCAACCACAAGGCCTCTGTCCGCTAAAGTTACACCAGTGGTAATAGTGACCATTGCATATGCACTTGATGTGTCAAAAATGTATGCATTTGTGCTTATGGTTTGGCACCAATCAGCTATAAGTCACTTCAAGCAATTTTAGAATGGGGGTTGTGTCACTTTGAGATTATATGTTCTAAACTACATTTGCATCCAATTCTCTGCACATACAATAAGTCTATTTCACCCATCAGCTGTAGGAACCCTGAACCAACCACCAGAGCTAGGATTATATTTATCATGCTGTGTAGTAGAGTGAATCATGATCAGTAATGTTGCTCATATCAACCAATCAGATCTTTGCTGTTGAAATCTAATGCTGATTGGTTGCTCTGGACATCATCACCAGTAGTCCGTCACTCCACTTTTTATGCAGCATGATAAATAAGTCCCTTCATGTTGTGGAAGCTGCCAAAGCATAGCTGGACGGTACCTGAATCAATCCCTTCGAAATGAGCTCTCCATGGAGTCTGTTTTAGAACATTCACACTTGGGGTGCATATGTAAATGACCCCTTTAAATTCTTATATTAATTGAGATTTTACCTGAGAGTCTGATACAGTGGTCTCTCGCTCAGTTTTCTTTGGACCTGAAAAAGAAAACAAACCTGCATGTATTGTTATTTTTATTCAGCATTTTTTTATTTTATCACTGATCTGTCCTTTTGGCATGAGTTTCACTTATTTTAAGGTCTGTATTGTCTAGCACCTACAGAACATGAGACTTCAAAACACTTATAGAAACCAAATGATTGGTTATCAATTTCTAAAACATTCCATTTAAGTGGGAAAATGAGGGCCTATTTAACCACCTTAACATATCAGGGATCACTGACCTCCCACCCTATAAATCAAGGGAAATTATATCAGACATGTAAGAAGCAGAAAGACAGAAATATTTATCACAATATCCACACCTGAAAAGATGGTATGATTAAAGCCTGCAATATTTCTCACTACCTGCATAGACAATGATAGGCCCTTTATGTAGGGCTATGAATGATAAAACATAACCTACACAGAGGGTAAGTTCACCATGGTTGGCAGATAGAGAATCAGCCCCATGCACTTCACTGTGTGAATATTGTTTTTTATCTATCACTGGTGATATACAGTAGCAACAACAGTCATTTTGTAATTGAAGGAGGATCTTCACCACCCGAACCCCAAAGGAACTGTTGAATTACATTTTTGAATATCTAACACTAACACCTGGGAGAAACAGAGGTTTTGGACAATACTACTGAGCTGGCTTTTATTGAAATTTTCCCAGATACCTTTCTTATGCATTGATTAAGTGAGGTGTACAGACAACTTTCTCCCTCCTAAATCAGCATCATCCTTGAAGGACAGCAGATAAGGCTGTAAGTAGTCACCTTGTTAGCAAGATTCCCAGTACCTGGTTGTATAAAAATCCAAAAGAGATGGCCAAACAGGATCGCAATTAACAATATAATACCAATCAAGACTGGAATCAGAGACATGGCACATCTTTTGCCAAATGTTCTTTTCATCTCTAAAGCAAGAGAAAAGGGGAAATATTAAAAACTAATATTAAAAAATAATATCACAACACATTTCATATTCATAATATTATTTTAAGGCAGACCTATCATCTATCAAAACTCTATCTATCTATCTATCTATCTATCTATCTATCTATCTATCTATCAAAACTCTCTAAGCTGTCTATCTATCTATCTATCTATCTATCTATCAATCAAAACTCTCTAAGCTATCTATCTATCTATCTATCTATCTAAACTCTCTATAGCTATCTATCTATCTATCTATCTATCTATCTATCTAAACTCTCTATAGCTATCTATCTATCTATCTATCTATCTATCTATCAAAACTCTCTAAGCTATCTATCTATCTATCTATCTATCTATCTATCTATCTATCAAAACTCTCGATATCTATCTATCTATCTATCTATCAAAACTCTCTATATCTATCTATCTATCTATCTATCTATCTATCTATCTATCTATCAAAACTCTCTATAGCTATCATCTATCTATCTATCTATCTATCTATCTATCTATCAAAACTCTCTGTATCTATCTATCTATCTATCTATCTATCAAAACTCTCTATAGCTATCATCTATCTCTCTATCTGTCTGTCTGTCTGTCTATCTATATCTCTATTGCTCTCTCATTATATCCATAAATATAACATGTTTACCTTCAATGACAAGGTGAGCACTGATAACAGTGACATTAAAGTGAACTTCACAAGCCAATGTGCCATTGTGCCAATGTGTTCTGTCAACTGTGATGTGATTAAGAACGTTCCAAGTCCCTGTAGTATCTTCCACAACAATCACGTTGCCTTTATGATGAGTGCCAGAAATGTTCCAAATTAAAAGGACCATTTCTTGCACTGTACGAACAACACAGGTCAATTGAATGGTCTGTAACTCAAGAGGAACTTGTTTTGGAGCCAAAAGATGAACAGTTGTATTTGATATAGAAGTATCTAAAAATATAAAAAGAGTTGTCACAAAATATGAAAGATATTTTATTAATTTAAAAAAAGAAAAAGAAAGAAGTACAACCAACTATGTCTTTATAACCTAATAAATAAAGTTACTGGATTCACTTAAAACAGCTTCCGCTACTGTCAATAAATAGTTAAATATTTATTTATATTTATATGTCTATATAAGGACCACCAAAGTGCTTGTGTGCTGTAATATGCTACAGAATCAATTCCCTAAAAACTGCAATTAATTGAACAATCAAATTCATCAACTGTAATTTCAGTTGTGATACGTATTGATGAAACAACAAATACAATAAATTAACAAATTGGATTTTTAATTCAATTACTATATAACTTGAATTAATTGGTTCTCCTATAGCTTGTTATCAATTAATTAACAAAAGATCAATACATTAGAGACAAGACTTATAAAGTGCTTAGTGTTAATTCATTGGAGTAATGACCCTTAATTTTAATTTACTTAAAGAGATCCTGGCATGGGAAAAAATTTTTTTTTTTTAAAATGCATCAGTTAATAGTGCTGGTCCAGAAGAATTCTGCATTGAAATCCATTTCTCAAAAAAGCAAACAGATTTTTTTTTATATTTCATTTTGAAATCTGACGTGGGGCTAGACATATTTCCCGGCTGCCCCAAGTCATGTGACTTGTGCTCTGATAAACTTCAATCACTCTTTACTGCTGTACTGCAAGTTGGAGTGATATCACCCCCTCCCTTTCCCCCACCCAGTAGCCTAACAAAAGAACAATGGGAAGTTAACCAGATAACAGCTCCCTAACACAAGATTACAGCTGCCTGGTAGATCTAAGAACAGCACTCAACAGTAAAACCCATGTCCCACTGTGTACTATTCAGTTACATTGAAAAGGAAAAACAGCAACCTGCCAGAAAGCAGTTCTGGCACAAGTCACATGACTGGGGCAGCTGGGAAATTGACAAAATGGCTAGCCCCATGTCAGATTTCAAAACTGAATATAAAAAAATCTGTTTGCTATTTTGAGAAATGAATTTCAGTGCAGAAGTCTACTAGAGCAGCACTATTAACTGATGGGTTTTAAAAAAAAAAAAAACATGTTTTCCCATGACAGTATCCCTTTAAAAAATACATTATTGTGCCAAATGCTAATTAATTAAATGCATGAATTACACAATGAATGAATGAGTGAAAGGATGAAAAAACACAAGCTCCATTCACAGGATTTACTGTGAATGATAAATTGTATCAGCCTTATCAGTTAAGTAGCAGGATAAACAATGTATCAATTGATTCAGGAGTGAACCCCACATTCACATATATAATAAAACAAGTTTGGAATTGGAAAAAGGAGATAGTGGTGGAGTCATCCCATTTGCTACTATCTGATCATTTTTGCTGTCTGAACCCTGGATTACCACAAGTAAAAAGGCAGAACGTCAGGAACCATGGTCTCGATTGTACCTTCCCTAACTTAAGATATTTCTATCTTCCCTACAAAACCACAAATTCCCTGTGTCTTGTAAAAAGAAGGAGAAGATAAAATAATTTTGCCAGTTTGTAGCTCCTGTAATTAGTTTAAAAAGATAAAAGATCTTGTTTAAAATTCAAAGAAGGAGTGAACCACACCTGGTGAACTCCCATTTGTGACTCACATAGTATTACTTATTGTCTAGAATTTCTTGGCAAAGTGAGCAGGCGAAACAACAACCTTAGACACCAGTGTATATTATACAAAAGGGGAAATATCTAGTAGAATTAAATCTAAAGCAATTGGACTTTTCTGTGTTTTCTTGAAAAAGTTTCACCATTCACCCAAGCAGCTTCTTCAGTTCAAACTGAAAAAGACTTCATTCTACAGGTATGGGATCCGTTATCCGGAAACCCATTATCTAGAAAGCTACATTTTAACCAAATAATCAGTTTCTTTAAATAATTATCTCTGTAATAATAAATTAGTACCTTACACTTGGAAGCAAAACCAGACTATTGAGTTTATTTAATGTGTACATGATTTTCTAGCAGATGTATTTTATGAAGATCCAAATTATGGAAAGATCCATTATCCATAAAACTTTTGCCGCGCAAAAACGAGTCGCGCGTCGTTTTTGACACGACGCGTCGAAAATGACGCGACGCGCGCCGAAAATGACGCGACGCGTCGGAGATGACGTGACGCGTCGGAAGCGATGCACGTCAAAAACGACGCGTCGCGTTTGACGCGATGCGCGTCAAAAACTACGCGCGACTCGTTACGCGAATCGGCGAAAAATTCGCGAATTTCTCTGGAAATTCGCAAATTTTTCGGCGAAGCGAAACGCGCCCGTTTCGCCCATCACTAGTCATGGAGTTCACCTCTGATGTTACACTTTATTCTGTTATGACACACACATACACCAGTTAAATACCTTGTCTAATTAACGTACTGTGTATATGAATTGATGTTCTTGAACTATAGAACATGTTTGTAAGGAATATTTGCTTTGCAAAAAACACAGAGATGATCTAAAACATTATATTGCCTTTGTCAGATATTTTTGTTAATTCATGTGTTTAAAAGCTAGTTTTTATTGTCAGTAAAACAAATTAAATCTCACCAAAATAATTAAATCACATGGAAGTGTGCTTGCTTGGTTTACCAAGGGGTTTCTTTGGAATACTACATCTCCCACACACATGAAACCACCCTTGTTTTATTCAACAAAAACTCATGCATAAAATCTTTGCATTGGTTTATGCATTTGTAATATTGCATCCCATTAAATATCTTACAATGAATGGTTTCATAAAAATACTTCTACATACTTGATATGGGTATATGGGTACCAGGTTTTTTGAAGCTTTAAATTCATAAAATGTGAACAGTTGGGATTGTGTTTTTTACATTTAACACAGTAACTGAGTCCCTTTCATACTAACCATGAAGGTAAGTTGTTTTACTCACCTCCTACAATTAAACGTATCCCCCTTTCAGCAAATTCATTGATTGAAGAACAGTAATATATTCCTGAGTCATTTTTTTGCCCATTTAAAATCTCTAGGGATGTTTTGTTTGCAACACTGTTGCATAGGTATTTATGTGGCTTATTGTTGTCTGTGCATGATGCAACTGTCTTTGGAGCTTCTCCCAATGCAAAAGTCTTTCTATACCACACAATTCTACTGATGTTATTCAATATTTCATTAGATGAACAAGAGATCTTGACAGTGGCATTCACTTCAGTAAATACAATGTCCTCGAGTGGGTAGATAATCAACTGAATAGCCACAACTGGAAAACAAAATGAGCGGTATGATTCTGCATCATTTATACAGAAACACTTATAAACAAGAAATATAAAACATGGTGCTTGGAAAAGGCTGAATTTGATATCCCTACCAATGGTCATATCTCTACAAATAAACTATGTACAGTATGCATTCAGGAATTGTGGGATTTTTATGCAGCCAGCAGTCTACAGTATTTTGCACGTATAGCTCACTCCTCACACTTTGCACTTTGTGCATTCACCCTCATTTATCCTTCCTGAGCCCCCCTGGCATGAAAAATAACTGATGAAGCAGGAGGGGCTGTTCCCACATGTAATTGTATTCCTTAATTCTGCACAAGGTGGGTCACTCCATCAGAGGGGACCCAATTTTCCCCATTTAGATAGGAAGAATGGGGACCCCCCATTACCTCCCTACACTATAACCACTCCAAAAAGTAGAACAGTTTACCATCTAATACATCCTATCTCAAAAAACAAATACGCATCCCTGATTCCCTACCAGCAGCCTTTTTCTGCATACTATTTCATAATTGTTACTACAGTCCATATCCTTTAGCAACTATTTGATTTTGTATTGAAAATGCATTACCTTGTATATATTATTTGCCATTTATCAGCTCAGTTACAATAAGAATGGTTTATGAAATTGCCAAAAATATATGAAGGAGTCTACTTAAGGTTTAGTGGTGTTATGGGAACCATAAATAATGTACGGTAAGAAAAAACACTTCAAAAATATTATGAATCTACTTTTGCCTATAGCTCTGACAGATCTATCAGCTGTCAGAATGGTTCAGAGAGGGGTTCTTACCTTTAGAGATGAGAAGGAAGCTGATTAGACACATCTCTGTGTAGTCTGATGTAGTCTAGATATGCATCTCACAGGGGAACAGCTTTAAGAGCACTGACAGATTAATAGTCACACCCTTTATCCAAAAAAATTCTCAAATGTTTTTTTTTTCATACGTAATCTGAAGATTTTACCTGTGATTGATTTAACTAGAGTCTCAAACCTTTGAAATCAAATTTTAAAAGGTTAATTTAGTAGATTTAAAGATTTTGAATTTAGTAGATTTAAAGATTTTGTATAGCAGCATGGTATGGAAAAACAGCAAAACCATATCTGGTTACAAGGAAGCATGCCCAAAGAATATGAGCCTGGTTTGAAGTGCTGTAACTCTTGAACTGAGGAGTGGTAGAAAGTAGGGATAACATGAAAGAAAATGTATTGGACCTAAACTGAAAACAAATTAATACCTGACACATTTCATGATTTAGGTTTTAATATGCTAAGCACAAAATGTGTCAGGTGTTTATATTTTTATATGTTATGGATGTGGATCCATAACCTTGTATCCTTGTTTCCACCTGTCTAGCATTGACAGCATGTACCTAGTTCCTCGAAACTCCAATAAATAAAAAGCAGTATAGACCGTGATAGCTGATAATATTATTAGTAGGAATAGCATAGCAGGACTCTTCATATATGAATGTGCACCTTGTACAGGTATGGAATCCATTTGTCATGAATAGGGTTAGCAGGTTGCCTAAGTGCTTGGTAAGGTGGTGTGCCCATATTTTGTGTTAGAAGAACCAAAAATACTTAGTTATACTCACAACTAGAATTAATGTGAAACTAAAATAGCTGACAATGATAAAATCAAAAGTCAGTACGGAATGATAAAGGATACAATCTGAAGACCAAACCAGTGGTAAGAGGCAGGCAGCAGGCAATCAAGGCAATCAGGAACCAGGATCAAGGCAATCAGGAACCAGGATCAGTGGCTAGAACACAAACGTGAGTCAGTGATCCAGCACTAGCTAGATGACATGCATTGGTTTATATATGGGCTTAATTACTAAAGTGTCTGCTTTTGACCTTAATGAGATTAGAGGTGGAGACTAAAGGCAATAGAGAGAATGTATGGTTAAGCAGAGTATTGACTGCAGTCAATGCCAAAATCCCCAGTTGATCAATGGAAAGGTGCACCAGCCAGACAACTCACAGACCAGCGTTTGAAACTTGCCATTTCCTGATACCATTATCCGGAAAGCTCCGAATTATAAGAAGGTCTTCTCCCACAGATTCCATTTTAATCAAATAATTCAAAACTTCCTTTTTCTCTGTAATAATAAGACAGTAACTTGTATTTGATCCAAACTAAGATATAACTATTCTTTACTTGTAGCAGAACAATCCAACTGAGTTTTAAAAATGCATAATACATTTTTTGTATTAAGTATACTATTACAGAAAGATCTGGAAAACCCCAGGTCCCGAGCATGCTGATTATCATTTCCCATACATATACCATGATACAGATGAGTCCCATTTGTATCTGCTTTTTTTTCATGTTTCAATGTCAATGGTAAATGTGTTGTAAGTGTACTGTGTCTTGTGTAATAGTGACACCAAAGACCCAAACTGGGATAAAAAAAAAACATGTGGAACTGTCAATGTTGTAGTGTACTGATTTTGAGTTGATATAATAATAAGTAGTGATGGGCGAATTTATTCGCCAGGGGCAATTCGATGCTGGCGAATAAATTTGTGAAACGCCAGCGAAATTTCACCTGGCGAAAATTTGCCGAAAAAACTGAGTCGGGCGACGCGACGAAAATGACACGACGCGACGTGTCAAAAACGTGCTGCGACTCGTTTCGCGAATTTTTTCGCCAATTTGAGAATTTCGCTGGAAATTCGCAGATTTTTCAGAAAAGCGAAACTGGGTAGATTCGCCCATCACTAATCATGTGTTGGGTTCCATGAGAGCAAAACATTTTGGCAATTATGTTCTCTGTCTCTCAAAGAAATAAATGGACAAAATGAGAATGTGTGCAAGGGGACAATATTGGTTGGGTTATTTTTCATTAGCTGCACATTTAGAAGTAGTCATTGATAAGAAGAAATAGGATTTATTAAATCCCATGTTCCATGTGTACAGAAATGCAAGTGTGAGTTCATGTAACAACTGTGAATTTCAAAAAGTTTAGTTTAGGTTTTAAAAACATATGCATTTATAGAATTTATATATACAATTACTTTACTAATGACTTCTACAGCCTTGTTTACGTAATACCAACAAAGTGTGTAATTCTACTTTTAGTACCAACTCTTAGTACCAACCTGGGTATTAGTTACGCTCATTTTACAATGACAATTATCCTTTGTCTATTTCCTTTCAGCTTTCTCTTCAGAATCCTTTTGTCAGCATTTCTCAACAGATTTCACCTGTGCAGCATTTGAACATTTAACCCAAGCCACAGATTAGTGTGTTATCTACACAAATCATCTGTTTATTGCTGTTTACCAGATATCATTAAATGTTTTGGCAAATGTATATACTTTACAGATTTCAGTGGTATAAACTCAATAAAACAATTATGCAAGAATAAGAAATGTTTCAAATATTGGGTGTTTCACAACAAACAACTATAAAAAAAATTACATACTTTCTTGCAGACTCAAAATAATATATCAACACATCATTGTGCAAGCTCAAAAAGGAACTAAATATGAGATAAAAATGTTAGAATAAATAATACATTTCTGGTAAGTTATCAAACAGAGTAGTCATTTTGTGAACGTATGAAAAATAATAAAATACCAAAATAGATAATACAACAAAAACACAAATAATATAACAATAACTAAATATAAATATAATCCAGTAGATGAAAAAGAAAAGACAAGAAGACCATTGTTATCAGGGAAAATTAGATTTAAAAAATTGCATAAACTTGAATATTTGATCTCTGTTTCTAGAATCACAAGCCTTGAAATAAAGAGACCATGTAAGCTTGAATTACTTTCCTCTAATTTAACTTTCACAACTTCTTGCCAACAAAGTTGGTTAACACATGTAGTGACATCTGTTATTAAAGGAGAATCTTTTTTTAGCCAAAAGTGCTCTTTTTGAAGCAGCCAAAATAAAAGTAATCAGTATCTTTGTCTCTTGGGAAATGGATTTAAAGTCAAATTTCATAGATTTAACCACATTATCTAAGTGCAATAGAACAAAACTAGGGGATAATGTTATATTTACCTTTAATCTAGTTTTTAAATAATGAATTACTTCTCTCCAAAAGAAACTAAACTTGGGGCAAGGCCATAAATAATGACACAAACTTAAATTAGCCTCATCACACTTAGGGCAATAAGACTGAAGTCTGGTTAAATATATAAAAATAGAGGATTTCTTTTGAAGTCACAAGGCACATTTTTCCAATTACTATGCAATGTAAATAAAATATCACGGTGGGGTTCTTGAAATATTTCAATGCCAGAGTTAGTATCTTAGTTAGTAGAGTTAGTATATTTATTGCTAAAGGCAAGCCATTGAATAATACTTCTGGTGATGGCAGATAAATTGAAGGATCTGAAATCTGGGAGTTTTAATCCCCCAAATTTGACTGGAGCTCTCATTTTATGAAGAGCAATCTAAGCTTTTTTACCATTCCAAATAAAATGTATTAAGGCAGAGTCAACTTCTGAATATCAGAATGTTTTAATAGCAATGGAAGATTAATTAGGGGATAAATCAGAGATTTGAAAAAATAACCCTTCCTTTCAGGTTTAGAGGAGAATTTGCCCAATTTGCACACTTTGAAAAAATCTTTTGACATGCTGGCTTAATATTTAATGCATATAAGATATTTAGTTCAAGTGGAATTGTTAAACCTAAGCATTTTATTAGATTTTTTGGGTATTTAAGTTGAAACATTTTCAAGAGATAATTAGATATCTATCCAAATAGGTTCATAATTTCTTATTTGTCAGCATTAACTTTATAACCAGAAAAAGATTGGAAGTCTTAAG
>CM044445.1:113538349-113571283 GCA_024363595.1 Xenopus borealis
GTCTTTTTTCAACCCAATTTAACTATGTAACCATGAATTAAAGGTTGTAGTGCAATATTAAATAAAAGAGGGGATAAGGTTGTCACGAGCACCCGATGCTCCTTACCTTCGTAACAGCGGCGCGGTACAGGATCCAATATGGCGTCGCCCTGAAGTACATGTGGGCACAAGGATGCCGGCATCAGCGCACCAGTTCGATGATGTCACGTTCGCTCACAATAAACTACATGGGGCAACCCTGCATTGAAACTGCCTTGAGTTTCAGCGTCTTCTAAGTAACTCTTTTATTGGGATCATTAGTCAACAAATTGTTATTACCTTTAATCCTTATAAGTATGGCTTGTCTGCTCTTAACTTTAGTAAGATTATAAAGCAGATGGCTGGCTTTGTTACATAAATTTCTAAATCTAGCATGAGAATAAGAGGGAAGAAGTTAAGTCTAATTTTGATCCAAGCTTTAAGATTATCCATAGCTCTCTTATACTTTTTGGCATTATCAATTGAAGGAAATTGCTTAAATCTGAGGTAAAGCATACTCTGTTTTTTACTAAGCTCAAGAACATTCTTATGCACCTTCTGAAAGTAATGGGAACTTAATGAGGATGTCTCTCCTCTGACCACAGCCTTCCACGTTTCACAAATTAAGGATGGGTTATTCAGGTGTTCTTTATTATCAACCAAAAACAAATCCCATCTCTTATACAACATTATGACAAACTCAGGATTTTCTTTAAGTAAATTCGGAAATGACCAGGAAATGTAGTTTATGGGGGTACAACTTAGAAACCAGAAGTGAGACTGGTGCATGGTCTGAAATGCCTATATAACCAATATCTGTTTTAATTATTCTATTAATTAAGTTGTTGGAAGATAATATACAATTTATTCTAGTGCCTATATTTTGAGTAAATGAAAAAAAAGTAAAATCTTTCTCAGTAGGATGGAAAATTCTCAATACATCATTAAGGTTAGTATCACAAAAGTTTAGATTTCCTAAAGTGATCATTCAATATCCAATCTGATCTGTATCTAAGGAGCTAATATAAGTTTCATTCAGATCTCCTGCCAAAATAATATTATTAGAGGGAATTGAAGAAATCTGTTGTTTAAGCCAATTAAAATAATAATTTTTCCGGTTTGGAGCATAAGATGAACATAAATGCCAAGCAAAATTATTGATAATTACTTCATTATATATAAATCTGCCAAACTCATCTCTGACCGAATTAATTATAACCATATTTAAATTACAATGAAACAGAATAGCAACTCCGCATTTTTTGTTAATGGCCGGGGAAAAAGCTAGTTCCCCCACCCAGTCTTTTTTCAACCAGACATTCTCAGTATCATTAAGGCAATGTCACATTTTGAATGCATTGACTTTCCATGAAACAATGGACAGAGGATCAGATCTATGTAAAGCCATCAACATGAAAGAAGAACTTGGGCAGATTTAGATAAAACAATAAGTCAATAGTAACATCCACTGTGTTAGCAAAAATAAGGCAAAAAACATTCATTTTAAATTATAGTAAATATAATAATAATAACAAGTATAACAAGAACAATAGAAAAATCAATATAGCAAATTAAGAGACCCTTCCTTTTTTCCTTAAGGATGGAGGTTTTAAAACTATCTCAATAAGGAGAGTAAAACAGAGTGTCCTCTTCACTGGAGAGGGACGTGTTGCCCAATCTCTGAGGGAGAGGAGATCTAGATCTTGATCTTGATTTGGCTTGAGCTTGATAAGATTTCGAGTCATTAGTGAATTTAGATGGGCGATGCTTGTCATATCTCTGCCATCTCTGATCTTTAGGAGTTGGACAAAATTTAGGATTAGAAGGATTTAGCGATGAAAGGTTTCCAATACCTTTGTTTTCCAAGTGTTGAAAAAATATTGATGCTTCTCTAGGAGGGCAGACAGATTTTTAGTTTTGCAGGATACGTTAGAGAGAAATTTACATGAAGATTAGCTAGAGACTGGCAAGATTTAGAAAATTATTTTTGTTTTTGAGAGAGGAACATGGAATAATCCTGGAAGATCAAAATATTATTTTTCTAAAAAAATTTTATTTTTCTCAGCATAGTCAAGATATTTCACAATAACAACTCTTGTTCTTTGAGGTTGGATATCTTTTAAAGGACCAATTCTATGGAGCCTTTCTATCTTGAACTTAATACATTCGGGAGAGAGCCCCAGCTTTTGAGGGAGAGTTTTGGAAATCAGAGTATGTAGAGAGTCGTTCATACTGTATATGATTCAGGTATGCCAATGAATCTTAGATTGTTTCTCCTAGATCTGTTTTCCAAATTATCAAGTTGAAGCTTTAACTATAGATATATTTTTATTTGTATAGCGCAGTGTCAAGGAGACAAAGGGATGGAGGACCATACTCCGTGGAGTTAAGTGCAAAGGAATGAAGGGCTTTAAAGGTAAGGAGGAGTTTATAAGTTATTCTTTGTTTTTTAAGAAGCCATGATAATAACTTCAACAGGTGAGGGGCCTGTACTGTTTTGGATGAGAGGAGGATAATTCTGGCAGCATAGTTTAATACAGACTGTAGAGGGATAGATGGGAGGTAGGGAGGCCAGTTAGTAGAATGTTATAGTAATCTAGTTGGGACACGATAAGAGCATGCATGAGCATCTTGGCTCTAGCAGGTGAGAGGAAGTGACAAATTTTGGCATTACATAAGAAAAAGTGACAGGTTTTTGACAGTGGCATTAATATGACCCCCAGACAGTGTGCTGCATTGACCAGGTTAATGAGAATGGCATCAATAGAGATAGTAACAAGGGTAGTAGGACCAGACTTAGGTGGAAATATGATTAGTTCAGTTTTTGTTAGGCTGAGCTTGAGGTGGAGCTGGTTCATCCAGTTGGAGATTGCTAGGAAGCAGTAAGATATTTGAGCCTCTGTTTCAGCTATTAATGAAGGGGTGGATAAATATATTTCGGTATCATCAGCATACAGATGATAATTAAAGCCAAATGATCGAATGAGATCTCCCAAAGACAGAGTGTACAGGGAGAACAAAAACAGACCAAGTACAGAGCCTTGTGGCACCCCCTACATTACGTCAAGTTGGAGATGAGGTTTTGTTAGCATAAGAGACAGTGAATGGTTAGAAAAGTATGAAGAAAGCCAAAATGCTGCCTGGTTATGAATGCCAAGCAAATTCAGAAGGGACCAACAGATCATGGGTGTGTAGAAAGTTAGTAATACAGGAGAACACAATATGTTCTAGGAGTTTAAATGCAATCCATAGTAGGGAGACAGGACGGTAATTTGAGTCATGTGTGGTCTTTTAAAGAATAGGCTTTACACAGACCTGTTTGAAAGGAGAAGGGAAGGTTTCAGAAGCTAGAGAAGAATTGAAGATGTGAGTAATTAGATATTTTATTACATTAACATATTTCACATTTGTCTGCACACAGTAGTTACTTTTTGCAAAGAGGAGAAAAGTAAGAAGATTCATGACTACCTAGGAATCAATTGCTGCTCACACAGGGGGTTATTTATAAAAACTACTCCAACCAAATCTGCACTGTTCTTTCCTCTTATTTATTAATACTTTTTTCTGAAATTTTGTGTGTGGGAAAAAAAAACTGAAAAAATCAATAAAACATAAGATTGTATTTTTTGGATTTTCCACTTAGATTTTTTTCCCGATTCTTGTCCAAAAACCACAAAATCTTCAGATTATTGCATGAAACCCAGTGCAGATCAAGATATCTTCAGGACTTCTCCCATGGAAATATATACAACCTGGGCAGGTCTGAGATGCCAGATTTTCGGCACCCGCAGAGTATACAATACTCCATCCTCAGAGTATAATAAATCCTGAAAATTTTGATTTTATTTTCTACTAAGAATTATGATTTTATAGTAAAAAATTTAAATTTTTTTATTTCTTTGCATTCAGATTACTAATCCCCACAGCATTCAGCACATTTCATTTAATGCTAGAAAGTCAAATTAGTTATAATACATACATTTGCAACATAGGTTTGCAACCCTCGCATCCCACACTTTCATACTTATACAGTTCTAAAGCCATTGGCCATTGGCTTGCATTCTACATGGAAAGCATGCCTCCTAAAAAGGGAAGTTTCTCTGTTCTCCAAGCAGGGCTTTTGATTACCCACTAGGAGTTAAAAGAATAAGATTAAGATGCAAAGGCCAAAAACAGAAACATACAAGGCCAGACAGGTTTAATCAACCATGTAACAGAATTGCAGAATATAAGATTTGAAATAATAATAATAAATGCTACACAGTCATGGATAGGAAAATGAGAGTCATCTTCAGATTCTTTACCAAAGTGACTCTTCCACTAGTTTTGAGGGTACTTGACCGCGTTTGAGTGGCACCTGACTCTTAATCATACGTACTTCATTAAGAGTGGAGTGTCACTTGAAACAATGCATATTGAAACAATGGAGATTATGATGTGCACACTAATATAAAAGTTAACTGAACAGTAAGGGGCCTATTAATTATGCTGTTTAAAACAAAATTTGTTAAAACATTATGAATTTATCAAGTCTTTTATTTGCATTGGGCTGGATATTTTGGCCAAATACCACTACCTGAATCATAATCCTATTTTACATGTGCAAATCTGAAGATCCATTAAATTGTCACCGTGATGTATCCAGTGCTTTAAATGAGACGTTGCATGTATATAAAAACAAGAATGTGCAGTACCAGTGCATTTTGCTATTTTAAATACAGCAGAAATGTGCTTTAGAAAGTTGTGTTTCTGGTTACTTTATTGAAAATTTATGCAAAAACCCTGCAAGCAGCGATGGGCGAATCTGCCACAATTTGCCATACTTTAGTCAATCAGCTCTTGGTAAATTGTCAGAAAGAATTTTCACAGGCAGTTCGCAAATTTATTCGGTGGCTGCGAAACACGAACATTCGCGGCTGGCAAATAAATTCACCCATCACTACCTACTAGTCCCACCCCTCTGTTTCACTTCCTGCTGCCTCCTTTCCCATGCTGCACACTGCACTGTAGGATAAGAATCAATCAGCAGCTAGACTGACCTGATAGGGAAGTGAAGCCTGTCTTTGCTTTTGTGTCTACAGGGCTGTGAATTGCTGCCCCCTCTACTGTGCTGCTGGCAGGGACTGTTGGGACATGCCCACCCTTCATTTGAAAAAGGGATCTGTAAGGAAGGGAAATGTTAAGAAAATGTTAATTTACTGTCAAAAGTAAAACCAGCACCATGTACTAGACATTATTACCTACACAATTAGGGTGGTTTCATGTATCCTACATGTCTCATTTAAAGTAACATGATTTTCAAGGGGCACCGATAGATTCCTTAAAAAATCAATAGGAAAGTGTTAGTATAACTTGAAGGGTTGAGGCAGTTCTCCCAGTCCTGTGAGACAGAAAGAACCAGTTCTGTTCTCCCACCTCTCTGTCTGTATATCTACTCCAGTAAAGTGTTTGTCCTTATATGGAACAAATGTCTCTATGCAATTATTGTTCTTTTTTTTCAGGACTGTTACTACTATTACTCTCCTCTGTTTTTTTACTTGTTGTGGACCTGCACAGCCCTGTACACATTGGTTTGGCAACAAGCTTCTTAAATTCTAAACGTGGTCAACGGGAATGGGTTTGAGGCTGGAGGTTAGAAGGAGTTCTCATATCACACATTGCGCTTTGCCCCTTGCCATTTCTATTTATAAACATAGATCATGTTGATTAGTAGTTTATTTAATGACAGGATGTTTGTCACAAACCATATCTTTCCATTCTGTCAAAACCACACGTTGAGAAGTCAGTCACCATTATTGTTGTCTTGCCCAGAATAGTCTATTATGGCTCCCCTTTTTCCTGTTATATCAAATATGTCAATAAGTTATACATTATAAGGCAGAGATTCACAGATTTCTTGGGAAGCTGTAATAGCTGTCATCATAGATATGGATCTTTAATCTAGTGCAGTTTTCATGTATAAAAAGTAAAGTTACTGCTATGATGTAATTTTATGTATATATTTTATGGTAGCAGTGGTTACATGAAAATGAACTGTATTTTGTCTGGTAGATTGGGAGGAATGTCTGAGCCTCATAAAACATAACGACAGACCAAGGTGGTGACCTGAATTGTGTGAAATGGTGAATGTACAGTACTTTTTCTTAGATTTACTCCCATATCAAAACTGTCTTCATTCTTGCTTTTCTCAAACAAGCAGAAGAACAGAGCAATATTTTGACATTTTGGGGTTTGTGAACTACTTTATTAATGTAAAAAACACAATAAATGGTCATTTATAACCCCAATCAACTCCCATTTTTATAAAGTTACACTTAGTTCCATTTAGTCCATCTAGCCGATAATGCAGAATTGTGTGTGTACCTGTTGATGTTCGGGGAACCTGTGGTTCCTGCCACCCTGGATGTGACACTTAGGGGCAAATTTATCATTATTCACTAATTCGAGGGCTTTTAGCCCTTGCATTCGGCCATAATTTGATAAGAATTCAACTATCGAATTTTGCATATTCGATGATCGAAGTGGACACATTTGAGTATTCGAATGTCCGATAAATTTGTATGATCGGAATTTGATCGAATTTGATCGAACTTTGAATTATTCACGAATTTTGTAAATCTGCCCCTTATTCTACAATTCCCATAACACCTGACTCTCACCAAAACAATTACATTTTTAATTTTACACAGTGGAAATGATGTCATCCACCCTTTTTCACCACCACTTGAATCTGCTTGGAAACACACTGAATTGTGGGGGTAATATATATCAAACTGTATCTGAAAACTAAACTTGGTACACTGTATCTTAATTGTGTGAGATACATATTTAGAACAGGGAGTAATAAGCAAGTGTAGCTGTTTATCAATGGGTAAAAATTAGAGTTCACCATTTGATAAATACATCTTTGAAAATCCCAAAGGAATGAATTGAGAGTGGCAGAATTTTCCTGTGGTGAGCTCCAGTTTTGTACTTTGATAAATATCTAAATTTGTAATTATGACGTGGTGGTGGAGGAATAATTAGGAAAGGATGTTTTCCATCTTTTGTTTGGGCCCCTAGTTTCAGTAAAAGCAAGTGTGCACTTGACATTTCTGCAGCAGTTGTTTAGAGAAGCACTAAAATGCCCATTTTCACAAAGCAGCATCCATACAAAATGGGTTTGCTGAAATGGAAGTGGTGGAGCTTGGCTGGCCCCACAGATCCCTGTCTTCAACCCACATGCCCATCTGTGGAATGAATTGGAAAGCTGATTCAGGCATGATCCTCAACATCAGTGCCCAACCTTACTAATGCTCAGGTACTGAAATAAAAATATTCCAGTATCTAGTGGAAAGCCTCCAGAAGGGTATGTGTTAAGGTAGAACTAAAGTTTAACTAAAGAAGTAGCTTGAAATATTGTACAATATGTTTTTTGCTTCTGTACTAGCCCAAGGCAACCACAAGCCTTTAGCAGTAAAGATCTGTGTCTCCAAAGATGACAGCACAGAAACCAGCTTGCAAGATTAGCTAAGTCAATGACAATTCCCTGTCAATTAGGAATATCTGGTGCACATACAATTAATGGCCACCAAAGTGCTAAGTCATTCTAGGAGGTGCACCCAGTGGTACTTTACTTACAATCTTTAACTTATGTGCTCAGACTATGATATAAAAAAGCTAGATTCTTAAATATAAAATGTAGTCTTTAACTATTTTATGAAATCCTGGATGGACAGACTAGTCATACATTTGATTATTGCATCATTTACTATTTAGGAGTGAGACACATATGTTGAATAAAGCTCAATAAAAAAACACAGTTTTCAATTCTTCTTTAGATTTTTCTATAATTTATTTTATTGCTTTCTTAAGTAAAATGATTCCACCAAGCACATCAACTCTGTAACATTAGGTTTTGGTAATTTAATTGACCTCAGTTTGTATTCCAGTTTTAGTTTGTTTCATTGTTTTCAGTTTAGGTTGTTTCATTGTCAAGATTCCTTCTGCTAAGAGGGATACGTTGGAGTTCCAGCTGGCAATAAACAATTCCCTGCTAAAAGATAAGTTTCATCAACAATCCTTATTACATATAGAATATTCCAACATCATCTAATAACCTGCACTTAAATTCCTGTACTCACAAAAAAAGCCCAGAATATTATAGGTGTTGGGTTCATAAATATGAAATGTCAAGTCCTGTTTGCCAAAACCTGTCGAACATTGGGCATTAGTGATGGGCGAAACTCCCGCGTTTTGCTTCGCCGAAAAATTCTCAAATTTCCAGAGAAATTCGCGAAACGAGTCGTGCGTCGATTTTGACGCGCATCGCGCGACTTGTTTTTGTTGGCGAATTTTTCTGCGGCGAATTTTTGGTGCTGTTTCACGAATTTATTTGCCAGTGGCGAATCGCGGGAATTCGCCGAGAATTCGCCCCTGGCGAATAAATTAGTCACTATTAAACATTTTTAGCAGCCTGAGATGCTGTTAGAGAGACCAATGGGAGTCAAAAACACATTTCCCTTTGTTAATATGACCACATCACTAAAAATATTTTTTGAGTAGTAACCCTAATATGGTTAAGAGTGATTCTTTCCTTTTAGTTTTACTTGCATACAAGTTATGAAAATATGAAGGTAGAAGCAGTTGTGCACTGCTAAGCAGCTAAGAATAAGCTAGTTGAGGAGGAAATAGTCCACATTTCATATCCCTATGGTGCTTGCTGTCAAAAACCTGTGGAATTATATAAAACAAGGTGACATTTTAAAGACTTATGGAGCTACCTATTCTACTTGCTGAAATAACTATTTACTAAAATTCTAAATTGTGTTTGTTCCATTTGCCAAAATTGAGGCGAAAAGCCTCAATCTCAATTTGTTTTTCTTATAAACACAACACTTCAAAATGTATTCAGAAACTGAAATGCAAAAACCTCTTCAGCACACATTCAAATTTTGGCGAGTTTTTGAGTTTTCTTTTCTAATTAAATTACCCTGAAAACTCAAATTTGGATAAATCTGCCTTCCAATCTTTGTGTACTATAGGTTGTTGTGTTCTCTTTGGACTAAGTGATGCCTTTTGGGAAAATTTGTTATTGTTTCTGTGGTATCAAAGTATTAATGGCCCATGGCACTAGAGTGTGCAAAACTTATTTAGCTACTTACTAGCTATTTATTGACATAATGAAAGATATTTTTTTGACATGTGAATAATAATAATAATAATAATTATAATAAAAGTCTTCACCTTGGTGAATCTAATATTTTATGTGTATGTGTGACTGAAACACTGTAAATGTGTCTATAATTTCTCAAATTTTCTGTAATGTTAATATTTAAAATAAGTGACCGGATACAAAACATGTAAAAATAGAAGCCTTCATTAGTGATGGGCAAATTTGTCCTGTTTCATTTTGCCAAAAAAATTGTGATTTTCCTGTGAAATTTGCAAAATGCGGATTTTGACGCCAGCATCAATTTGCAGACATCAAAATGTATGCAGGTATCAAAATTGACGGTGGCGTCCATTTTCTGACACTGACATCCATTATTCAGATGTCGGTGTCCATAATGTGGGAAATTCGCACATTTATTTGCCAGGGGTGAAACGTGGAAATTCACAGCAAATTCGCACCTGGTGAGTAAATCGCCCATAACTAGCCTTCAGTATTTGCAGAAACAGTCACAAAGTTATCTGGGCCTTATATCTGCTAGTATACTATTCTGGAAATATTTACTGTACCTGAGAATCAGTTTCCCTTTCTTCAATGTCAATGTTTTTCTTATTAGAGTTATTTTCTTTGATCCCTGAAATTAAAAAAATATGCTATTGTATAAATACAGTATTGTATATTGTCTCTTTATTTTTTATCTTTTTTAAGGTTGGGCACACAACAGATTTTTCATGCTATTTATTTATATTCAGAATATAACTTTATCATCTCATAAATGAGTAAAACAATCCATGGAGTCATTGGTAAAGTAAGTCCAGAACTGCACTTCTGCTTAGTGATCAACTGCTTGCTTTGAAATTAGATCAGTTCAGCTATTCCCTTGTGTGGCCAAATTGCACTACTAACAGACTAAGGTGTCTATTTATCATCCTGTGTAAAACCTCAGAGATATACATCTCGAGTGAAGTTGACCATATCCACCAATCAGATATTTGCTTTTGTTTTCTAAGTTGTAGGGGGAACTGGTTGGTGGCTAAGGGCAACATCACTGTGATGTTTTTCTCCAATGTTTTATACAGCATGGTAAATAGGTCCCTATTCTTATGTGGAACTGCATTGCCATGGCTATGACAGTACCCAGTTTGTTTTACACCAAATTCTGTATTGCTGTTTTTAATGATGTTTTTAAAGTTCACTTTAAATGCAAAAATACATTAATGTAAATATGACTATGAAGATTTTCATTCATCCAGGTCATGGTATATCTAATATAAGTAATTTTCAAACAACTGGACTTGCTAAGTAATTATTGAAGATGTTTCACTACTTATCTGAGTAGCTTCTTCAGTTCAACAGTTGAGTAGTACAACTTCTTCAATAATTACTTAGCAAGTCCAGTTGTTTTAGAATTACTTATATTAGATACATTAATGTAAACTTTCTCAGAATGGATCTCCAAGCACTTTTGCAAGTTACATCAGTTTTCTTTTTATGGTGATTCCCCTATGGTCTGAATTTCTCACATGGTTGTAAATCTCCTGGTGTGGCCAGCTAAGTGTTGGAGTTAAACTGGATATGGGAGGGAGTAATGTTCCTCAGGGCATTGTATCCTGGCAGATTAATTAATTTGGCCAGACGGTGTCACTGTTAAGTAATTCTTTAAAAACTGAAGCTTTTTCTCTATTAACTTCAGGATGGTGGGATTCATTCTTGCTGGTACTCTTGCAGCCAGAGGCCCCAGTCTATGGAGAAAAGCCACATGGGTGGTGAGGCCCTTGGTGGGCTCTGGGATACCTGGACCCAATAATCATTTGTGAGCTCAACTGTAGTCAGAGGTCTGGAGCTCTGAGGCAGCAGAGAATGTGAATAGACTCCTGTGAAAGAGGCTTGGAGATCATTCACACTCTGGATGAGTATTGGAGCAAGGCCTGAAGATTGCATACCATGGATGCCTGTACCAGCTGCCTGAGGAAAGGGCATTTGAAAGGCTTCAGTGTGTGTCCCCTGTGTGAGGAAGGATTTTGCTTTACAGTCTGCTATGTGAGAGCTACTGCCTCTTTCCAAAGGGGAGGTATTTGGGCTGGTAGCTCTACATGAGGAATAAAGAGCTCCTGGGATTGGGACTGTATTTGTCCACCCCGAATGGAGTATGGACCTGTGTCCTGGGTAAAGACTGTGCCAGGAGTTAGGAAAAACACATGGGTACCTCAGGACAGGGTAGATATTTAAATGTACTTCCACTTTGCCTTTTTTTTCTCCTTTTAGTTATATAAAGTTATATATGTCTGCCTCAATTGTATGTTTTATTATTTGTTCCTAGTGGGGCCACCTGTAGGTGCATCCCTGGATCCCACCAAGTGGAGGCACTGCATCAGAGAAATTATCTGTCAAAAGCAGGTTACTGTGGTTTTGAAAATATTTGCTATTTTAACCCCTGCTGACTATGTTCTATTAGCACAGTCACTTATCCCTAGGGATGGCGCGAACCGCCGAAAAAAAGTTCGCGAACATGTTCGCGAACTTCCGGAAACTTCCGGAAATTTGCGAACGGTTCGCGAACGGTTCGCGAACCCCATAGACTTCAATGGGAAGGCGAACAGCTAAAAAAGATATTTCTGGCCAGAAAAATGATTTTAAAGTTGTTTAAAGGGTGCAACGACCTGGACAGTGGCATGCCAGAGGGGGATCAAGGGCAAAAATGTATCTGAAAAATCCATTGTTGACACAGCGCTGCGTTTTGTGCTGTAAAGGGAAAAAAGTCACTCAGGTGGTTGTGGACACTGTAATATTATTGATATTTAGACAGAATGTGAACAAGCTCACACAGCTAGATGGCAGTTGTTTGAAGAACACACTGGGCAAAAAATGGCTACAAGGTCAACGTATACAATACTACAGCGATGGATACGGATTACGTAAAATATATTATGGCTGCTTTAAAAAAGTCACTCAGGTGCTTTTTCTGGAGAGGGTAATATTATGGATATTTAGACAGAATGTGAACAAGCTCACACAGCTAGATGGCAGTTGTTTGAAGTACAGTAGATTACTAGCCAGCAAACTTACTATCCACTGTCCCTGAAATCACTAACAGGCAGCTCTCTCCCTACACTATCTCTTCAGCACACACAGGCAGAGTGAAAAAACGCTGCAGGGCTTCGGTTTTTATAGGGAAGGGGAGTGGTCCAGGGGGTGTGGGGGTGGTCCAGGAGGGAGAGCTTACTGATTGGCTGCCATGTATCTGCTGGTCTGGGGGAGAAATGGCAAAATAAAAGCGCCAACTAAGGCGAACCCAAATTGGCGAACGTCGCGCGACGTTCGCGAACTTCCGGCGAGCGCGAACACCCGATGTTCGCGCGAACAAGTTCACCGGCGAACAGTTCGCGCCATCCCTACCTATCCCTAGGGTCTGACTTAGGTTTGAACCAAACTCTTCATAGAGTTAGTTTAAAACTGCAAAAACCTTCAAAACCTCTAAAATTAGAAAATCAATGTAACTTGCCAAAGTTCACAGAGAAGCACCCAGAGTAAGTTTACATTAAGTCAGTTTTTGAGTTTCAATCCCCTTTTAAGGTGTTTTGATGCTAAGTTATGAACATGAAAAATTGTCCCACATCTCTACAGGTAATTTTCAAAGTTTTTTTTATAATTAAATTCTCTTTCACAGTCAACACTTCTTAAAAAGGTGCATTCAAATATACAAATGTATAGCATCCTCTTTGTAATACCACCATTGGCTTTTGCTTGGTGCAGATATAGGTGAAAGGCCAGGTTTATTTACAAATAACTGTAATTTTAAGATTAAAATGTACTGCAATATGGGTTTTTATAGTTTGTATAGAAATATCTATCTATAAATGAGCTTTGGTTGATTGTATAAGTTCCTGTTAAATCTACAATTAGCCTTTGTTTGAAGCCACTTGCAATACTGTAAACAGAAGAATGGAAAATTACATGGAAAATATTATTTTTATTATTATAAATGGTTTAAGGGATCCTGTCATGGGAAAACATGTTTTTATTTAAACCGCATCAGTTTAAATCCATTTCTCAAAAGAGCAAACATAATTTTTTATATTCAGTTTTGAAATCTGACATGGGGCTAGCTATTTTGTCAGTTTCCCAGCTGCCCGGGTCATGTGACTTGTGACAGCACTTTAGGAGGGAACTGCTTTCTGGCAGGAAGTTGTTTTTCCTTCTCAATGTAACTGAATAGTACGCAGTGGGACATGGGTTTTACTATTGAGTGCTGTTCTTAGATCTACCAGGCAGCTGTTATCTTGTGTTAGGGAGCTGTTATCTGGTTAACTTCCCATTGTTCTGTTGTTAGACTGCTGGGGGAGAAAGGTAGTGGGTGATATCACTCCAACTTGCAGTACAGCAGTAAAGAGTGATTGAAATTTATCAGAGCATAAGTCACATGACTTGGGGCAGCTGGGAAATTGACAATATGTCTAGCTCCATGTCAGATTTCAAAATGAAATATAAAAAAATATGTTTGCTCTTTTGAGAAATGGATTTCAATTCTTCTGGAACAGCACTATTAACTGATGAATTTTGGAAAAAAAATTGTTTCCCATGACAGAATCCCTTAATTAAACTATGAAAATTCACAATTGATGGTATTTTTTATACTGATAAAATACTTATATAAAATACTTTTATAAAATACAATATACACCCTTTTTACCTTCCCATATTTGTCTCCAGAAAAGTTGTATTGGGAGGATCAAAAACAGCAACAGACCCACGGTCACAGAAGGGATCAAAAAGGAAGAACAGGCAGATGTAAACGATTTCTTTGCTGTCTTCACTGTCCAGGTAAAAATCATATTATTAACCCAATTTATGGTAAATTCATCCACACAATATATTCAGTTAAAGGACAAGGAAAGTTAAGCTAAATAACTGTTGTACATTATGTTTTGTGCTTGTGAACCAGCCAAAGTCAACCACAGCCCTTTAGCAGTTAAGATCTGTGTCCCCAAACATGTCCCAGTAGCTCCCCATCTTCTTTTCTGCTGATTCACTGATTCACATGCTCTGTGCTGCTGTCACTTACTGAGCTTAGGAAACCACTCACACAATTTACAGTACACATAGAATTTTGCAGCAAAGTGAAACTGGAAAAATTCGCCCATCACTAGTGGCACATAGCAGGACAGAAACCAGTACAACTAGCATCAGGATTTAATAATCAGCCCTGTAGCCGCAGCTTATATTACAGGCCAACCTCATTTCTGCTTGATAATTTGCAACAACCTCTAAGCTTAGCTTCTCAACAGCTACTCAGAGCCCACTGAGCATGTGAGTGTCACAGACACTTTCCAAGATGGTGACCCCCTGTCATAAGATTGAAGTCCTGGATCATTGCTGATTTTGACAAGCTGAAACTTTAGGCTGGTGCAATAAGTTCAGTATATAAATCATTTTTAGCTCTATTCATTTTTAGGGTTTAGTTCTTTAAGAATCTTATGAAACTGACAATATTGGTAAATATGAGTATATATATTTCCCACACACACTATATATATATATATATATATATATATATATATATATATATGCAAATTTATAAAACAAATTTGTTATGAGTAGAAAAAACTGGAAAATGGAATGAAATAAATAAGAAAGAAAAACATATTAAGAAAATGTTAATGGAGATCCTTGTATTGCTAGGTTATATCATACAAGTGTTTCTATTTTACACAAGCATCTTTGCACACGTTTCGAGGTTACAGATAACAGACAAACCCTGATGAAGTGCAAAATGTCCAGTAACTACAAGGGGTCATACCATTAAGTATTTTAAAGATCACACTCATCATGTATGAATTTATAATTAATATATCCCATGTACTTTAACTGTAAACTTTAAAGAATACATTCCTTTCAAAATGACAACTTGAAGCACTCCAAAGATCCTAGTCACTATCTGTATTTCAGGTCCATTAATTGCTTTTATCCTAGACAGACAACTCCTTTTCAGACCACAATGGGGCTCTGTCCTAGGGATACAAAAAATATTTTAAATAGTGTTTCTAGAAGATTATTATTACCTGTTTCAGTATTTTTTCTTGCCATGCTGAATAGAGTGGAATTAAACCAAACATTGCAAATCAAATCCTCCCCTTGGTTCCATTTGTCTTGGGGAACTGTGATGTAATTAAGAAATGTCCAGGTCCCGCCAGTATTGTTCATAGCAATCATTCTCCCTGAGTGACTAGTCCCAGAGATATTCCAAGCTACATGGACCATGTGCTGAGCCTCTTGTATTATACAGGCTAACTGGACAGATTTGTTGGATAAAAGGACATGGGAAGGGCCCAGCAGATGAGCTGAACTATTGGATGTGAAACTGTCTAAAAAGAAAAAGATAAGAAATGAAAACAGCATATCAATAATAACCATTCACATTGAAGCACAAATTAAATTAGTCTTACCCCCAACAATAAGAGTTGTTCCATTAGCAAAAATCAATTTCCCATACTCAAATGCACAGTAATACACTCCTGAATCATTTCTCTGCACATTGTGTATCTCCAGATCTGTTGTATGTTTATCAGATGCGAGTATGCACTTATGTCTGTCAGACTGATTTAAGCATGACACTATTCTCTCAGGTGCCTCTCCCACTCTCCATGTCCTTCTGTACCAGGAAATCCCATCTCCTGTCTCCAGGGTTTCATTGGACACACAGGAGATCTTGACTGTTCTTCCCACATCGAGAAACACAATGTCCTGCGGCTGCTGTAGAACCAACCGAGATTCCAAAACTGCAAAATAGAATGTTAATTATGGATACTCTGTATCTGGGCTCATCATGCTTCACTGTGTACTGGTTCCAAAAAATAAGAAAACCATAGCCTTCAATTCAATATTCTGCACTGCCAGTAAAGTGGTTCACTATTTCCTATTTTGAGTTCATTATTATTATTATATAAATTATTCTAGATGGTTTCTGTATAATATGGCACAACTGGTGGGTCTCTCATGCCCAAATTTGAAGGTCATCATCTGATGTATTGGTATAGGGGATAGTGTAGCTTTGGCTCCTAAGTGTAGGCTTTGTTATTCACTATTGATGAGCAAATTTTTTCGGCACACGTGGATTCACTGTGAAATTCTGCATTTTGCCATTGGCAGATTTTTTTTCATGAAACTGCAGTAACAATTTAAAGCAAAAAAAAAATTTCTGAAAAAACCCAACAAAAATGCCCATTCATTAAATGCAACTGGAGTGAGAGAAATCTTAAGAAAAAAACACTCATTGACTTTATTGCAACTGTAGTGAGAAAAAAAGGCACCCATATAACGCTAATATATTTTTTGCTTCAAAAAAGTGACTTTAAAGGGGTTGTTCACCTTTGAGTTAACTTTTAGTATGATGTAGAGGGTGATATTGGTTTTCATTTTTTATTATTTGTGGTTTTTGAGTTATTTAGCTTTTTATTCAGCAGTTCTCTAGTTTGCAGTGTCAGCAATTTGGTTTCTAGGGTACAAATTACCCTAGCAACCCTGCATTGATCTGAATAAGAGATGGGAATATGAATAGGAGAGGGACTGAATAAAATGATCAGTAATAAAAAGTGGCAATAACAATACATTTGTAGCCTTACAGAGCATGTGTTTTTTAGATGGTGTCAGTGACCCCCATTTGAAAGCTGCAAAGAAACAGAAGAAAATTGCAAATCATTGAAAAAACTATGAAAAATAAATAATGAAGACCAATTGAAAAGCTTCTTAGAATTGGCCCTTCTACAATATATTAAAGTTAACTTGAAGGTGAACCACCCCTTTAATACAGAATTTGAAATTGTTCCCTGTTTTGTGAATTTTATAGCAGTTTCATAACTTTGTCGGTGAAGAAAATGGGACACATTCGGTCACTAACATTGTTAGTTAAGAACCTATGGGGCTGATGTATTGGAGATAAGTATATTTACTGAGTTGTAACAACAGTTACTATATGTTAAAAAATACAGATTGTTTCAGATTTGCTCTTATCCATGATAGAAAAAGTAGATCCAGTAAAGAAACGAGTTTTTTTGAAATGCATGAAAAAATCTGTTTCAAATGCGTGGAAAGCAAGCTTTCCTTATTCCAAAAGACAAAGTTTATTGCTGCAAAAAGTGGTTACATTATATTAAAATATGGTGATTGAATACACACAGTATATTTCTTTGTTGTGCTACTTTATTTTATTATATTTATATATAAAGTACAAGTGACTCTGTACTCAAGCTACTGACACCAAAACCTTCTTGCCAAATGTCAAAAGAGCAGACAGGCACACTGGCATACACTTGTAAATTTGCATAGAAAAATTTATTAATATATTGTATATTATTTGGAAAAAATAGCCTTAGACAGTTTGATTTTTACCTCAACATGGTCACTTGACCAAAGACCTGTGATTGTGCTCATGTTCATTCATGAAATGCATAAGACTATTTTCTCCATATGAAAGAACGTCTCTAAATAAATGTTATTCTGTATTCATTTACAAATGTGTTCCAATGTGATCATAAATGTTATTCTTTATTCATTTACAAATGTGTTCCAATGTGATCATAAATGTTATTCTTTATTCATTTACAAATGTGTTCCAATGTGATCATAAATGTTATTCTTTATTCATTTACAAATGTGTTCCAATGTTCTGAAATTTTCCAAGAAGCTTTTGGTGGCAATAGTTTGAGTACAGAGTCTCTAGGTGCTACAGCTCATTTTATATTTATTGGTCATAAAACAGCAAATTGAAAGATCTTCAGATAAAAGAACAGATAAAGCAAAAGCCTATGACCAAGTGAATAAAATAGTGAAGCTTCTTTGAGATGCATTAATACAAACATTATTACAGAATATGACAATTTAAGCCGTTCAAATGTATAATTTCTCCTTGTCTTCTTGTTGCTGCAATGGGCATTAATCAATGGTAATTCGTCAAAATATATCTCTAGAAGTCATTGTAGACTTTCTCTTGCAACTGAAACATTTGCAATTTCATCTTAATCTATGTCAGACCTAAGTATATATATAAAACCATATAATTGACTATGTTATTGGAATGTTTATCATTTCAGGTTTTGTCTTACCTTTCACTAGTAGGATTAAGCTGAGAAGCTTCATCTGTACATTGCACATAAGCATGTTGTTCAAACTGGATGTTGTCGGGAGTGTTCTAATTAAGATTGAACAGATTGACCAGATACAAGATCATCCTCTGTAAGACACTCCTATTGGACAGCGAGAGAGGTGCTACTAAACATCTAGGCACTCCCCCTGTACTGGAAAGGAATTACTGATACTGTTTATTTGCTATCTTATACTGTAACACTGATTGTAACATTTCAAGTAACCTTCTGAAGTTCAACTTTTACTGACAAAAAGTACATTAATAAAATACAAGATTGATAGAGCAGTTGTTTAAATGAAAGCTTTAAGACATGGTCTAGCTACATAATGCAACATGTGCAGGTGTTGCTCTTCTGCAAATTGGTTGAATAAACTGATTGATAATTGAATTTATTATTGATATGTACAAATTACTCTACATGGTTATTTGTAACTCCTTACACAAACTACGTGTCATTGAACTAACTACATGTTTTCTAGTAACAAGGCTGATATGTTTACAAAACCCAGACTTCATTGCACCCTCCTGAACTTAAGATGACTCCAAGTTTATATAATGCCTCTCTTTGTTACTCTACAAGTCCTAGAAGAGCCTTAGAATTAGATCTGTGGCTGCAACTGGACAGTTAATTTTCCTTTCCTGAGTGGCAGAGAAACACAGCCTATATTTAACTTACATCCACCCACCCACAAGAACTACAAAAACACAGAAGGCAAAGGCTCACTTTAGAGTCACAAGAAGTTCTATCTTCTGCTTTAAATTCATAACCAGGATTAGAATTCAAAAGCCACACAAAAGGACAGCTACCAAGATGTACAATCATAACAAAGGGTAAACAGGCCGTGAAACATCAGTAAGTATCTTGGACTAATGGAGTATTTGAGATATTATTGAAGAGGAAGCTTAATTTCTTATTTTGACCAACAACACCTTAGTGATGGTGGGTGCATGTGATGATATATAGCTGATTTTACTGTGGTTTGGTAAAGGGACAGTTAGGCTTTAAACAAATTATTTACATACATAAACATGAGAAGCAGATCTCTTACAGGAACAGGCTACAAAACATCAGGCCACATTTATGTTTGAAAGATGGAAAGTTGGACACTTGGAATGGATCCAGCACACCTTCAGAATGATCATATTTAGATGGTTCCTGTTTCTCTTCTGGCTCCTCCGAAAATACAGCATCATCATGGTATTGTGCTTCTTCCTCATATTCTACTTCAGGGTATTGATGTTGTGGGCATGTTGTTGCAAAAAAAGGCCTTTGTATAGGCCACATATAAGGAGACACATCGGAATTTGGGTGTGGATGGTATGTGTGTAAAAGAAGATCATGACGTGTAGCTGGTGGAACATAATAAAGTGGTGGTGGTGTTGTTGTTGGGTTTTACCAACATTTATGTTGGGTATTGTTGCACCATAAACATTATATGGTTGTGTTGTTGGCCAGCTAGGAAAAGATGGTTGGTGCCTGACAATATGATTCTCTCTTACATTTTCAGGATGATGGCTACTTTATTTTTCTTTTGGATTAGTGGTGTCAATTGAAACAACCCCTGTGTTTAAAGTGTTAGAAGATGTGCTAGGATCAAGTTGCTTTTTTGTGCAACAGCACAAGATTGTCCCATAGGTGGTGCTTGTTTTTTTGGCTGTTGGTCTGTAAAAAAAAATGTCATCCATAGACAAAAGGCAGAATGCTCATAAAATCGTGATGCTATTCCTTATGCATTTGCAGTTTTTGATTAAATGTAACTTTACCTTCCAAAAAATCATGATCTCCCAGTCTTTCTCACTGTGTCCTCCCCCTCCATCCCTTAAAATAAAAATTATGCACTACTTAGGTATATATAGATGGATAGATTACATAGTTTGATTTGGTCGATTATATAGTTACCCTATTATAGCAATGATTTCCAAGCAGATAACTGAACAGGCTGATATGGTCCTGCTTCAGTTTTTTGGCCTGACATTCCAACATTTATTGTTTGACTATTCTTTTGCAGTTGTTAAACTTTTTTCGATGATATCAGATGCTGTGACTCCATTCCAGCAGACCTGGAATATTTTGGGAATAGGATGTAAGGACCTTACCAGTTCCAAAGCAAAATTTTCTTCAGAGCTAAATTTGTGGCCTCATCATATCATGACCCAGGTGTATTGATTTGGCTTGAATAACTCCTTGTTCTTAATACAGAACTACGTGAGCCAGAGGACAGATGTCCACCAAACTCAATCTTTTAACTTTTGTAACCTGCCTAACTGCTAGTTGATCCAGAGGAAGACAAAAACCTTACATGAAGCCTTTCCTATTTGCCTCAGAGGTGGAAAAAAATCCTTCCTGACTCCAAAATGGATTAGTCCCAGGATCGACTTATCTTCCATAACCCTGTATTCCGTCACTTGCTAAAAAGCGATCCAACCCCTTCTTAAAGCTATCTAATGTATCAACCTGAACAACTGATTCAGGGAGAGAATTCCACATCTTCAAAGCACTCCCTGTAAAAAACCCTTCCGAAAATTTATGCGGAACCTCTTTTCTTCTAATCAGAATTGGTGACCTTGTGCCAGCTGGAAAAACCTACTTTTAAATAAAGCATGCAAGAGAGTATTATATTATCCCAGATGGTAGGTGACCTGATTGCACTTAGTTGTTTAGCCACATCACCATGTGGGTTTGTTTCATCAGGGCCATCTTGGATTGTGTTAGGCTCCATGATACTTAAAAATTGTCAAGGGGAAAAAACATGACATAGTGACATTAACATCAACTAATTATAATGGCTTCACAGAGAAAATTTTATGTAATTGAACAAACATAGCATGGAGATGATGGATAATAGCTTGTTTTTTATCATTGATCGTATTTTTGTGCTGCATGATAGATACTGGTGTTTTTTTCCTAACAACACCTGTGTAGTTGTTCCAGTACATAACCCTGACAAGCAGAATAGTATTAGAAATGGACACATACATAAACTTATTTATAAACTGAAAAAATACACAAAATGTGTGATGAGGGGATTTAACCCTTTAAATCAGTGGTCCTCAAACTTGGCCCTCCAGCTGTTAAGGAACTACAAGTCCCACAATGCAATGATGGAGTCTGACAGCCACAGTCAGGCAAATGCATTGTGGGACTTGTAGTTTCTTAACAGCTGGAGGGCCGAGTTTGAGGACCACTGCTTTAAATGCATATTCGGAATGATACTTGGACTTAAACTAAGTAAAAAACTAGACATGTCCAGTAAATGGTTCTAAATAAGTAAATATATGTTTGTTTGGATTGCTGTAGATGATGGGTGTTACAAATATATTTGTTTAGATGTGCATTTGTTTGCCACTTAAGCATGAAAACTCACTTTGAAATATAAAACACACTTGGTTAAGTGGAAAAAAAGTAAAAAAAAGAAAAGTGACATTGAAGTTGTTTATGAAGCCAGTTAAGTTAACCTAGTAGTCTTGCACAAAGTAATAGTAGTCACATGCTTTGTGAGGTCAAATGTACCTAGAATAGCAGAGTTGGAGTACAAGCACCTGCAGTATAGAGGGGCAAAAGCCCCTCTGGGTGGGGTGTTGAGCCAATAGAAGATGTTAGTTTGAGTCCTATGCAGTCTTGACCTTTAGAAGCTAAGCAGAAGTTATTTTCCACATTGAAAATATTGAATATTCTGAACTTGACATATGTTATATTGGTGCAATTGAAAATGGAGGTAGAATTCTTTGTGTTAAGTTGTGGATTGATTTGTGCAAAAAAAGTGATAACCTTTTGCGCAAAAAATGGGAGTCAAACTGTAAACTACAATAAGGCAGTACCGCAAATTGAAGGTTTTGCGCATTTGCTATATTCCATATAGCAATGAATATTATTTGGTAGATTGATGCATATAATTTGCAGGTAAACATCTTTTCATTATCACACATTTATTGCATTAAATTGAATCAAACCCAATGTGTTTTGCCCCTTGCCATTTCTATTTATAAACATAGACCTGAAACCACTCCTTTTCACGTTGGTTAAAAGTTATTTATTTACTGACAGGATGTTTGTCACAAACCATATCTTTTCATACTGTCAAAAGCACACCTTTAGAAGCCAGTCACCATTATTATTGTCTCGTCCAGAATAGTCAAAAAATGGCTTCCCTTTTGGTGGCTGTTAAGAATTCCAATTTGTTAGTCTTTTTACAGGAAGAACACAGAGACTACCCAGATGTAAGCAATCACAGCTGTATCCACCAGCAATAGCAGTGCCCAACCCTGGCATCATCCACAAGCAGAACTACTGAATGCTGGCTGGCTACCATCTACAGGAAAACCTGGAATGCTGAAGTTGCCATCCTACAATAAAGAGCTCCATTCCCTAAAGTAGTTGCACAGTGTAAGTCCTACCCTATGCCCACGATTGCAGCAAGGTGCAGTGGCGGTCCCGGCCTCATGAAGAATAACAAGGACAGACCAAGGTGGTGACCTGAATTGTGCCTTTTCTAATATTGAACTAGTTGTTTGTACAAATTACTAGAAGAGTATTATACTTCTGTGATAAATGTGAATGTCTTTTTTCTTAGATTTATCCCATATCAAAA
Organism: Xenopus borealis; assembly: GCA_024363595.1. Classification (NCBI taxonomy): domain Eukaryota; kingdom Metazoa; phylum Chordata; class Amphibia; order Anura; family Pipidae; genus Xenopus; species Xenopus borealis. The sequence continues at coordinate 113,561,247 of CM044445.1, forward strand.
CAGTCTTCATACTTGTTTGTCCCAAATTAACACTGTAGAGAAGAGCAGAGGAACAGAGCAATATTTGGACATTTTGAGGTTTGTGAATTAATGTGAAAACACAATAAATTGTCATTTACAGTATAACGCCAAGTGACTCCCACTTCCATATAGTTACACAGTTTCCATTTACTCCATCCAGCCTCTTCTGAAGAGGTGTGTGCAAGTGAACTTGTTGATGAATGTGGTTGTAGCACCCCCACACCTGTCCCTTTAAATGGTGTAACAATGACTTTGGAAATGGGTGTTGGTCTGGGAAGTTCCTCTCTCTTAAAAGCCGCAAGAGTGAGAGGATTAATCTTTTGGAACCTATGCTGGGGTCTAGGTTATCTATCCCCTTTGAAAGCTGATGGTGGGGGAGGACTAAACCCTATGGATGAAACCAATGCCCAGGTCGGGATACCTTTATTCAGGTAATGCTCTTATGCTGGGAGGCTTTAGCATTTGAAATTATGACCAGAGGTAAATAGTTAGGGACCACCATATGGGTTTTACCTTGACGTGGGATGGTGGCTTGTCAATCTTATGATCACAATTTTGCACCTTAAATAAACCTTGTCTTTGTACACATGCATCTGCATAGAATAATTATATGACAGGGGACCAGGGCATGTGCATTGATCAATCTCTTCTCTTATCCCCTATGACTGTAGTTAGTTTGGCCAGATCAGTAGAACTTCCATTGTAATTTAGTACATTTTAATTTAGTCCTATAGTTCTCCCACAACCTTTCCTTTTTGCATTTTGATGTTGAGGGACCCTGTGTTTCCTGCCACCCTGGATGCTGTACTAGTCCACAGTTCCCATATTGTTCTGCATCAGTAAACACACTTAACTTGCACATTTTCATTAAACACAGTGGAGATTTCACGACAACGAATATCTGGTTGTTTATGCACTGCATTGTTAGTTGTAAAATATATCAAACTGTATCTTAAAATGGCTCTTTGCACACTGCATCTTAACTGTATGAGATGCATATTTAGAATAGGGAGTAGTAAGGGAGTGTAGCTAGAAGTTCTAATTAATGGTCTGTAGAAAAGGAACAGTGATGAAAGAATACTTTAGAAGGACCTTGTCAATTGTTGGGCCCTCCTAGCCCTCTAGAATTACAGTGCAAATGAAAAGTATATCTGTCCCTGCAATATATTATTATTCAACAGAAGGGATTCTATTAACTTACAATGACTGATATTCTTATTTTACTTTGTGTGCACTACTAATTACCGCTTGTCAGTGTTTTTGTTACAAAACATATCCAGTTTTCATACTGCATATGAGCTTTATTCTTTATTCACTGGTGGTGTATAAAGGAGTGGTATAACAGTTGCATCAATTGGAATATAGAGAACAAAACATTTGTTCTTTCTAGCTGTAAATGACAATTTACCATCTGGCTGTTGACGTGATATGACTGGATTTGTTGGACATCTAAAAGGCAAATTCATCAAAGTGTGAACTTAAAGCTCGTCTAAGTAAAATCCTGCCACTCACCATTTATTCCTATGGGTATTTAGGCATATTTATCAATGGAGTTCATCATTTGATAAATACATCTTTAAAAATGCCAAAGTAATAACTAGACAGTGGCAGAATTTTCCTATGGTGAGTTCCACTTTCACACTTTGGTAAATATCTAAATGTGTTATTGTAACATGATTTTGGACTATATACTAATGACAGGGCCATCGCAAATTGGAAGAAAGGAAAGTGTAGTGTAGTGCAAATACAACTCCCTCTGGCTACTTACAAATGATCCAAAGAGTTAATTACAATCCAAAAAGGCATCAGCAGATTAGATATTCACAAGGCTAGGACATTACATCAGAAAGAGCTGAATGTGGCTCCCCTGCGGATGTAGTCAAAGCAGTACAGCATACCTCCAGACAGAAATACCTAGCACATGGTCTGGACCCCACCCAGTGGATTGGTCAGGGAGGAGAACCTAAACTTGAAACCTTATCCACGTCCTTTATGGAGCACACAACTGCTCTTTTTTCTCTTCCCTCACTGTCTCCTAGAGAGTACTTTTACAGATAGTAATCCTGTTACAAACTTGTCTTGTTTACAGGGTCAATGGTGAACGACTTATCTCTCTAGAGGTTCAGACTTTACTGGGCTTTGGTGTACCCAGGCTTCCTGGAAACATCCAGCTGAATCAGCAACCAGAAGCCAAAGAGGAAAATCCACCCCTTCTCACTAACAATACCAAAGTGTGCCAGGAAGTGGTCACAAAACCTCTTGGCCAATAACTGGGATATGTAAATTACATCTAGCTACATGAGCATCGTCCCAGCAACTACGAAGATCAGGAAGTGTAGGGATTTAAAGCCAAGGGGCGTATTAACCTTATGGGTCCTTAAGTAATTATAACTGTAACATGGTGGTGGAGGAATAATAATTATGCAAGGCTGTTTTTATTGTTGTTTGGGGTCCTAGTTCCAGTGAAAGTAAGTGTGCATTAGCATTCTAATTGACATTCTTTGTGGCAGTTGTTTTGAGAATGCTCTTTCCTGTTTTAGCACTATAATGGCCATTTTTCACAAAGCAAAATACATACAAAATGGGTTTGCTGAGATAGACGTGTAGGAGCTTGGCTGGCCTCACACATTACTGTCTTCAACTTTAAAAAAAAAAAAAACATTTATAATTAATAGACTTATTGGCTCAAACTAATACAGTGATGTAATTAACATGGTTCAGACAGGATCTCTATCAGATTGGTTGGACAGAAGGGTTTGTAGAGGTTTTCTACACCTACAATTGAGAAGAAGCAGTCACTGAAGGGGATAACAGGAGTGAGTCCTAATGAAGGAATAGCAGGAGTGCTAGGTAACCAATCAACAAACCCAAATAAAAAAGCAAAGGCAGGTCAGACAGGCAAGCGACAGCTCAGGAAGCAAGTGTCAGGATCAAATATAGGAAAAACAGGAACAGTGTTCAGTCTCTTCACCAAGGCAACACTCACTCAGCAATGAATCTAGGCACTGGAATCCTTTTAAGTGCAATGTACATGCACTGAGCATCATAATGTGCACATCTGCATGACATGGTGACACATGCTTCTACATTCATGCATGCTGACATCAGTGTGAAAGCGCCATGATAACAAAGTGCTAAGCCACACTGGGAGGTGTGCCCAATGGTACTTTCTTTGCAATCCATAATTTATGTGGTCTGACGATTTAACAAAAAATTCTAGATTTTTATATATAAAATGTTGTCTTTAACTGCCGGGTCACACAGTTTCATGAAATCCCGGAAGGACAGTGTAGTCATATATTCTGTAAGTTATTACATCATTCATTGTTTTACAGTGAGACACCTATATTTACGAGGAATAAATAAAAAAAACATTTTTCAATTCTTGTTTAGATTTCCTTTAATTTCTGATCTTTTATTTGCAGTAAAGTGATTCCACCAACACCTCAACTCTGTAACATTTGGGTTTGGTCATTTAATCTGCCACAGTTTGTATTCCAGTTTTAGTTTGTTTCATTGTTTCCAGTTTATGTTGTTTCATTGTGAAGGCATCTTCTGCCAAGAGGGACACCTTGAAGTTCCAGCTGGCTATAAACAATTCCCTGCTAAAAGATAAGTTTCACCAATAATCCTTGTTACACATAGATATGAATTTTACAGTACAGACATGCATCCCAACATTATCCAATAGCATTTGCTTGAATTCTTCACACAACAAAGCCCAGAATATAATACAGGTATGGGACCTATTATCCAGAATGCTCGGGACCTGGAGTTTGCCAGATAACGAATCTTTCCGTAGTTTGGATCTTCATACCTTAAGTCTACTAGAAAATCATATAAACATTAAATGAAGCCAATAGACTGGCTTTCTTTCCAATAAGGATTGGGATCAAGTACAAGCTACTATTTTATTATTACACAGAAAAAGGCAATCCGTTTTAAAAATTTGGATTATTTCATTAAAATGGAGTCTATATGGGAGATGGCCATTCCGTAATTCGGAGCATTCTGGATAACAGATTTCCAGATAAGGGATCCAATACCAGTATGTGTTGTTGTTCTTAGTTAAACCCTCATAAAAATAAAATGTCAAGTCCTGTTTGCCAAAACTTGTGGAACATTCAACATTTTGAACAGCCTGTGATGCTATTAGAGAGACCGGTGGGAGTTAAAACACCTTTCTCTATGTGACCACATCAGTAAAGATACCTTGTGAAACTTAGGTCTAATGTAATTAAGATTGGTTCTTTCTTTTTAGTTTGACTTTCGTACAAGTTATTAAAATATGAAGGTAGTTATGAAGTTAGGTAGCAGCAGTTGTGTACTGCTGAAGCCAGCTAAGAATAAGTTAAATATTCTTATGATTTTGTATCATAACCCAGTAAAGTTGCATTCTCTATTTCCTGATCATCCACCATTATCCTGGAGGAACTGTGGAGAGATTGGTACCTTTCCCATATATTTTTGGTTCTGCCCAATCATATCCCCAATATGGTCTGAAATATCAGAATTATTTGATAGAAAACTAGAAAACCTTACACCAGCAGACTTAAGTACCTATCTTTTTGGAAAACCTTTCCCAAAAATGTGTATACCCAACCTGGAACTTTTTAACCAAATCCTTACAGCCACACAACTCTCAATTTGGAAGTGGAAACCCCCTACCCCTCTTGCATTAATTGAAAGTACTTAGAGTTGGGAATTACTACAATACAAAATAATACCCAACATTTATTAGATGTATGGACACCCTGGGCATTGCTGGATTCAGAACTTTGAGTTGCTACACCAATTATTGGTTCTCCTCTTTCAGTTTACTGCTCAGAATTCCTTTGTAGATCCTTAAAAGCACCTGTTTTTTTTATTGTTGTTCTCTTTTTACTTTACTTGTTTATAAATGTATTGGCTAACTGTAAATCAAGAGCATTTAGATATGGATGAGACAAAATATGCTTTTGACTCTCATTGTATGCTACCAACGCAGAACAACCATATAGATATTCACTGTTAATCATCTGTTAGCTATTAGCTGAATATGCTCTTTGTTGCTTTTGATCTTTTATTATAATTTATGTGACTCAGTCTCATTCACTGTTAAAACAACAGTAATTAAAAAAAAAAAAAAAAAAAAAAAAAAAAAAAAAAAGATTAAGCTAATTGAGGAGGGACCAGTCACATTTTACGTCCCTATGGTGCTTGCTGTCCAAAGCTTGTAAAATTGGGTATTATATAAAACAAGGTGAAATGTTCTGGACTCTAGGCATAGAGTTATTCTGATTGTTGATGGACCTATTTACTAAAATTCAAAATTATGTATTTTTCATAATTTGACAAAATTGAGGTGAAAACCAGCAATTTCAATTAGCTTTTAAAATGTATCAATAATGACAAATTAAGATTAGGGATGGCGCGAACAGTTCGCCGGCGAACTTGTTCGCGCGAACATCCGCTGTTCGCGCTCGCCAAAAGTTCGCGAACGTCGCGCGACGTTCGCATTTTGGGTTCGCGTCAATTTGGCGCTTTTTTTTTGCCCTCTCACCCCAGACCAGCAGATACATGGCAGCAAATCAGTAAGCTCTCCCTCCTGGACCACCCCACACCCCCTGGACCACTCCCCTTCCCTATAAAAACTGAAGCCCTGCAGCTTTTTTTTCACTCTGCCTGTGTGTGCTGAAGAGCTAGTGTAGGGAGAGAGCTGTTAGTGATTTCAGGGACAGTGGATAGTAAGTTTGCTGGCTAGTAATCTACTGTTCTTCAAACAACTGCCATCTAGCTGTGTGAGCTTGTTCACATTCTGTCTAAATATCCATAATATTACCCTCTCCAGAAAAAGCACCTGAGTGACTTTTTTCAAGCAGCCATAATATATTTTACGTAATCCGTATCCACCGGTGTAGTAGTGTATACGTTGACCTTGTAGGCATTATTTGCCCTGTAGCCATTTTTTGCCCAGTGTGTTCTTCAACCATCTAGCTGTGTGAGCTTGTTCACATTCTGTCTAAATATCCATAATATTACAGTGTCCACAACCACCTGAGTGACTTTTTTCCCTTTACAGCACAAAACGCAGCGCTGTGTCAACAATGGATTTTTAAGATACATTTTTGCCATTGATCCCCCTCTGGCATGCCACTGTCCAGGTCGTTGCACCCTTTAAACAACTTTAAAATCATTTTTCTGTCCAGAAATATCTTTTTTAGCTGTTAAAGTTCGCCTTCCCATTGAAGTCTATGGGGTTCGCGAACCGTTCGCAAATTTGCAGAAGTTCGCGAACATGTTCGCGAACTTTTTTTCGGCGGTTCGCGCCATCCCTAATTAAGATACTGAAATGTAAAAACATCAGAAGCCTGCATTCAAACCTGGTGAGTTTTTCAGGGTTTTTCAGGGCATGCATTCAAACCTGCCTCCCCTTCTCTGTGTATTATAGGTTAATATATTCTCTTTAGATTAAGTGCTGCATTTTGGAAAAATCTGTCCTTCAGACTAGAGAAAAAGAACTTTCATACAGTATGACGCAGTGCAGATGGTTCTTCACAGTGAGGGCAATGAGGTGTTGATGGCTGATTCTGTTTAAGAGGGGCTCGGATGATTTCTTCACAGAGAAAATATCCAGGGCATTTGTGATACCTAAATCTATAAATCTAAATCTATAGTTAGTACAGAAATACCTCGAATTCAACCATGGGAATAGTGTGGGAATAAATTCCTTCGAATTCGAATATCAAATTCAAAGGATTTTACCGCAATTCGATTGGTCGAACGATCGAATAGAAAATATTCGATCAATCATTAAAATCGCTCGATTCGAATGATTTTATCCATTCGTTCAAATTTATTTATTTGATCTAAAATAATGCAAGCTAATTCGGTAACTTAAATATGGCGAACTAGGCAGTCTAAAAATTTTTAAAGGGGACGTTATTCGACAGTCGAATAGTCGAATATTTGAATAGACTTTTATTTGAATTATTCAAATCATTCGATTCGATTGATTTTTCAAAATTGACTGGTTGAATTGACCTTCAAAAATATTAGAAAATTCAAATTCAAATCTTTTTGAAAATTCAATCAAATTTTCAATCCTTTATGTGAATTTAGTAAATCTGCCCCTATATGTGTCTATAATTTCTTCGTTTTTGTATAATGTTAATGTATCTGAAATGTGACTGGATACAAAACATAGAAAAGTAAATATAGAAGCCTCCATTGCGTGCAGGAAAAATCTCAAAGTGCTCTTTCTCCAAGCCTTATATCTGCTACGATTTTCCAGGGTACATCTATGGTTCACTATTCTGAAAATATTTATCAGTACCTGAGAATCTCTTTTCTCTTCAGTGTTTTTCCTCTTAGATGTATTTCCTTTGATCCCTGAAATTAAAAAAAGATGCTATTTTATCAATACAGTATTGTAAATCGTACACAGCCACAAATTTTGCATGCTATTTATTTAAATTCAGACAATAACTCTGTTATCTCATCAATAAGCAAAACAATCCATGAAGTCATTGGTAAAGTAAGTTGAGGACTGCACTTCTGCTTAGTGGTCAACTGCTTACTTTTAAATTGGATCAGTTTAGCTACTCCCATTTGTGGCCAAATTGCACACTTATTAGACTAATGGGGTTATGTAATAAAATACTCAGGGGCAGTAACCCCCCATTTATTGTGATTGAATGTTACTCCATATGTATGTAATTCATGTGATTTAGTTGTATAATCACATTTACTTTAAAGTGCTACGCAATATGTTGGTGCTATAGAAATACATGTTATTATTAATAATAATAATAACAATAATAATAATAATAATAACCCATAGAACCCAATCAGCAGGTAGGATTTACTTGTCACATAAAAAAAAAAACATCTTGTTATTTGCTATGGGCTTATAACAAAGTTCGCTCACCCTAGTGGTCTAGCTGGATACCTAGGTGCGCAAGCGCACACACTTTTTATGGCACATGCGTGCTGGCACGATGATGTCAACGCGCAATGGCACGAAAATTCAAAGGTATTTAAAGGGATTTTTTTTTTCTCATTGCCCATTATAGGTTTTGTCCTGGTGCCTTGTACATTGTGTTATTTAGCTTCTGATCTGAATCTGTTTCCTGTGTTTGACCCTGCCTGGCTTTTGACTATTCTGACCTCCATATCTTGACTTTTGCCTGAAATTCAACTTTGTTCCTGCTTAAGCCATCGATTTTCTTCCTGGTTTTGAACTCTACCTGCCTGACTACGTTGCTCTCCACTTGCCCCGACCCGGCCTTATTTGACTCAGATTCTGTTTTACGCCTTGTACCTTGACCTTCTGCCCAAAGACTTTAGCTTACGTTTGTGTCCCTTTGCTTGTCCAGAACCGTTTGCTTTGCACCTCCCTTATTTAAGACCTGGTGGCATCCAATTAGCCGAGGGCTCCTTCTGAGGTGAAAGGCAGCTGTTATAAGCAGAAGCAAGAGCCTAGAACAGGCTGCTTAGCTTGGGTTCTGGATTAGGGTGCCGGTCGTTACAGGGCTACTGTTCCTGGACAAAAGTGGTCCTTTGTATTACATATGGGAATAAGGAGATAAACATCACCGAAGATGTTGCCCATAGCAACCAATAGATATTTGCTTATGTTCTATTAACACAGTCACTTAGCCCTAGGGTCTGACCTAGGATTGAACCAAACTCTTCATAATTGCAAAAACCTTCATAGACTAAATTGCAAAAACCTCTAAAACTAGAATATGAACATAACTTGCACCCAGAGTGAGTTTACATTAATTCATTTTTTAGTCCAATCCCTTTCTAAGAGGTTTGATACTAAGGGACAAATTTACTATTATTCACCAATTCGAGGGCTAAAAGCTGAAATTCGATAAGCATTTGACTATCGAATGCTTATCGAAGAGTTTTAGGCTATTTTTACCTCAATATACGATTCCTCGTTGAAATTGTACGATCGAATACTGAACGTTCGATTTCACAAAAAAATCGTACTATTTCCTCTGAGGCGTTCGATCGTATGAATGGTATTCGAGCAGGAAATTCCCATAGGCTTCTATTGCAATTCGGCGAAGTAGGCAGTTAAAGAAAATGTTAAAGTTAAAGTACTACGATCATCGAATGGTCGAATTATCGAATATCCGATCATTCAATCTATTCGATACGGTAGAATTTTCGGTATTCCATGGTCGAAGTAGCCACATTTGCATATTCGGATATCCGATTAAATCGTATCAAATCGAATTCGATCAAACTTCGATCTATTCACGTGAATTTGCCCCTAAGTTATGAAGTAACATGAAAAACATGAAAAAAATTTCCAAAATGTCTTTGCCAAAGGTTTTTATAATTGTATAGCACCCTCTTTGTAATGCCTGTACTTGGAGCAGATAGTAGGGGAAAGGCCTGTATTTTTTTAAAAATAAATGTATTTTTAAGATTAAAATGTACCTTTATGCATGTATAGGGTTTGGTATACTCTTTATAGCTATATCTATCTATAAATGAGCTTTGGTTAATTGTACGAGTTCCTATTACATCTACAGTTAGCCTTTATTTAAAGCCACTTTAAATTTGGTTTAGCACTGAAAATAAAAAGAAGAATGGGAAATTACATTTTTTTTTTATTATAAATGGTTCATTTTAAACTGTGAAAATTCACAATTGATATTATTTTCTATCCTTAAAATTTAATGGATAAAATAAAGTGTATACCCTTTTTACCTTGCCATATTTGTCTCCAGAAAAGTTGTATTGGGAGGATCAAAAGAAGCAACAGACCCACAGTCAGAGAAGGGATTAGGAAGGAAGAACAGGCAGATGTAAACGATTCCTTTGCTGTCCATGCAGAAATTATATCATTAACCTGATTTATAGCAAATTAGTACACACAATACATTCAGTTGAAACAAACACATTATAAACACACAGTATAATGATATTAAACACAATCCTAAAAATCAATATGGCTAAAAATGCCATATTTTATATAACTTATTGCACCAGCCTAAAGTTTCAGCTTGTCAATA
>CM044445.1:113632391-113643818 GCA_024363595.1 Xenopus borealis
TATGTTCTAGCGCCCGATAATTTAACGGGCTTAATGTCTAGTGTTATAATAATATCTCAAGCAGGGTCTTAGTTAATAACATACATTTTCATGAGGAAATTTTGTCCAGAAGCATAAAGTCAGCTCTGCAGTTCACTGTAAGCTTCGGAACATCATTGAAATTGGTTTTGTGTTGGTGTAAAAAAAATAAGATACATTAACATTAAGACAGTAATTAAGGCCCCCATACACAGGCCGATAAAAGCTACTGACAGACCGACAGATCCAGGGCTTCCCTGATCTACAGTAGATCTCGCTGAAAGTCGTCCAGATCTCTATCGGGCACATTAAAAAACTCTGTGTGTATGCGGTCACACGATCTGCCCGCTAGGGTTGCCACCTTTTTATAAATTACTTACCGCCCGGCGGGGGGGCGGGACCAAAAAGGGGCAGGCCGTGACGCAAAGGGGGCGGGCCGTGATGCAAAAAGGGGCGGAGCCACTGCAGCGATCGGCTGAAGATGCGAAAAAGGTACTTTTTTTTTGGATTTCAGGCAAGGCAAGGGCCTTTTTAAGGGGTATTACAAATTTACCAGCAGCTACATTGCCGGTAAATTTGTAATACCGGCCCCGGCCTTGGCTGGTGTTTTACCGGCTATGCCGGTAAAATACCGGCTGGGTGGCAACCCTACTGACCGCCCATATTGCCTCCATTATGATCTGGTTGTTGGGCCCTAGGGCTCACCATCGGATTAGCCTGATATCACCCACCTAAATGTGGGCACATCGGGGAGAGATCTGCTCGTTTGGGGATATCACTAAACGAGAGGATCTCCCTGTCTATGGCCGCCTTTACTTTCTCCCTTGCTAAAACCAGGGAACCGAACAAGGCAATTTCTATGCTGGCCAGTGAAATGCTCCACAGTTTTGTGAGCAGCAGCTGCTATTGCTCTCTACTTGTCACAGCTGGAGTAATTTGATCCGGCTGCAGGGCACACGACAAGGAAGGAGTGAGCACCAGAGGAGGGGTAAAAAAAAAAGTCGGTTAATGCTGGCTGCTTCTGCACTAAGTCTGTTTACAGAGATCATGCAGGTGGTCCAGGAGGCAATGGGCCCACATGATGGCTGGAGAAGTAATACAAAGTTATCAGGACGGGATGCATTGTGCAACTAATGTAATTAGATGGCCTTGGGCCCACTGATATCGGGGCCTGCTAATACTAAGGTAGGGCTGGTATTACAAATTTACCGGCAATGTAGCTGCCGGTAATTTGTTATACCGTTAAGAAAAGCCCTTGGCCCATCGGTGGAAAGGTACCTTTTTTGTCTCTTGTGATGTGGCCCTGCCCCCTTTGGGTATGCATCACTGAGGCTCCACCCCTTTTGCATCACAGCCCGCCCCTTAAGTGGCCACCCCCACCACTAGCCAGTAAAAAAATTTTTAAAAGGTGGCAACCCTATACCGGGATCCACCAGGTATATTTGGCCAGTCTAACCCTGACTGCATACTCCAGATGAGGTCTTACTAGGGATGTATAAAGAGGCATAATTACGTTTTTATACCTTGAGTTTATGCCCTTTTTATGCAGGACAGACCTTTATTTGCTTTAGTAGCTACAGAATGACACTGCCCAGAATTAGACAACTTGTTATCTATAAAAACCCCAAGATCCTTCTCATTGAAGGAAACTCCCAACACACTGCAGCTGCCATCATGTAAAAAATGCTCTGTTCCCCCTTTCTTACTGCTTCCCCCCATACTTTTCTTTCTAAATAGGATAATAGATGACAAAAATGGCTTGTTGCAAAATATGTTAAATGTTAAGGTTTAATGTAACTTATCTGATATAAGTAATTCTAAAACAACTGGACTTGCTGAGTAATTATTGAAGACATTTCACTACTCATCCAAGCAGTTTCTTCAGTTCAACTGACTGGTATGGGAAGTTCTCGGTATATAAACTCTTCCACTAATCCAATCACAATGGCACATTGTAACTCATTGTAAAAGAGGCGACATCTGAATTTGATTCTGTGTAGTTACTGTGATGGGATTACCAAAGTGTTATGCAACTCCTAGACACAGGTGTTACTTGTGTGAGTTGCATGAATGGATGTGTGAAGTGTTCTGAAACTGCTTGGGTACAGATGTGAGAACAGCATTGTATGTAGCAGACAGGTGGTGTCGAAGGCCCCCACCTCTATTCAGGGATGGTTTTTCTACCTTGACATGAATCGCTTCTTTCACGCCTCTTTCAAACCAGCAGTCTTCTTTATCCAAGATTCGGACCTTGCTATCTTCAAAGGAGTGCCCCTTGTCTTTGAGGTGTAGAAAGACAGCTGAGTCTTGCCCTGTAGAGTTCCCCCTCCTATGCTGAATCATTCGCTTGGTCCTGTATAGTCATATGTAACTTGTTGTCTATATCAAAACAAATGAAAGGTTAGAAGCAACAAATTTCTAATGTAAGGGACTGATAAAATAGTTGTGCTTTATTCAGACAGTTTTACCAGCTAAGTGGGCCCTCATCTAAGGTTTAGACAGCTAGTAGCATAGCTAGGGAATAGTGGAGTATCTCTTTCCTGGATTAATGTATACTCCTGGCAGTTCAGGAAGAAACAAGAGGGTGTCACTGTTCGGAAGTGTATAAGCTACTTAGCTACTGAGAAGCCTGAGCTCCAACAAGGAGAGTTAGTAAGAGTCATGGGTAGTGATGGGCGAATCTCCCGAGATTCACTTCGCCGAAAAATTAGCGAATTTCCAGAGAAATTCGCGAACTGGCGAAAAATTAGCAAAACGAGTCGCGGGACGCTTCTGACGTGCGTCGCGTCAACTTTGGCGTGTCGCGTCGTATTCGGCGCGTCGCGTCAAGAATGATGCGCGACTCGTTTTTCCAGCGAATTTTCGCTGGCGATTCGTGAATTTATTCGCCAGCAGCGAATCGCAGGAATTTGCCGCGAATTCGCCCCTGGCGCATAAATTCGCCCATCACACATGGGTATGGTACCCAAGATTAGGAGCCTGAGTGTGTAGTCCTAGGGGTAGAAGTGTCCTTCCTATGTTCCATTTCAGAGCCCTGAAGCCTTGGAGTAACATTTGCAATCTGATCCATTTTGCTGTTATTCACTTCTGCAGAGTATTCTGCCACCTCATCTGTGTTGCTTCTAAGCAATTCACCTATTTACTTGCCAAATACAAAGTCAATGTTATTGTTCAGAACCTGAAAGGTACAGTGCCCCCCTGCTGTCCCTGAAGCAACTGCCTCCATTTAACTATAGACTTACTCTTATTTCATACTAAGGGATAAATGCTTATGTTGCATTCTACTGCTCTTCTCTAGGTCACACCATTATCCCCTCCTCAGTCAATGCTTGAGGGTTATGTTATATCCTCACGGAACTTTGAATTGATAGTTCTCCACAGTGGTATAGCCTCTGAGATTCTCCACTCATAGTGAGCTATGTACAGTAACGTAACTGGAGGGGGTCAGGCCGTGGTGTGGCACATGAAGCCAGGCCCCGCCCCCCTCCGTACCAGATTAACTGTGCCAAAATTGGCCGCTGTGGCCAGAAATCAGCAGTGTGTGAGCTGCCGGGGTGCCCTGAGGGGGTGCGGACCCTGGCTCAATTGCACCCCCTGCTCCACCAGTAGCTCAGCAACTGACCATGTAAGAAACAGGGGCACCCTGTAAAGATGACAGAGACAATTTGGTTGACAGTGGTGCTTATCTATCAGTTGCATTGATGGATGTGGTTCTTTGAATAGTTTAATAGCAAGCAGCTTTGCCCCCACAATCCCACAAGGGAGTTTAGATATATCTTATGGCCTTTAAATATCGAACTTGTATCCTGAAGAAGGGAGGTACTACCCCCCGAAACGTTGATTGAGGTGGCATGAAATAAAAGGGGTTCACTCCCCGACTGCTATAGAAGTGTGTGCGGACTGTTTTTTACAGAAGTACGGTTGCTAAGGAACCCGGCAGGGTTAACAGTGGACCAGCACCATATTGCAGTACTGTGGAAGGGAGGTGTGCGGTAAGGATTTCACAGTTGCTTTAAATATCAAAGACACTTCCCATATTGTATTGCATTTCTCTCTGCCTTTGAATTCAGTACATTGATTATAATATCCATATTTTGTGTAATCAGAGCACAAGTAAGTGAGATAAGTCCTGATAAAAAACTGTATATGATTACATGTAATAATACACATCCTATTTTGCAGTATTGGAATCTCGGATGGTTCTACAGCAGCCTCAGGACATTGTGTTTGTTCATGTGGGAAGAACAGTCAAGATCTCCTGTGTGTCCAATGAAACCCTGGATAGAGGAGATGGGGTTTCCTGGTACAGAAGGACATGGAAAGTGGGAGAGGCACCTGAGAGAATAGTGTCATGCTCAAATCAGTCTGACATACATAAGTGCATACTCACATCTGATAAACATAAAACAGATCTGGAGATACACAATGTGCAGAGAAATGATTCAGGAGTGTATTACTGTGCATTTGAGTATGGGAAAATGATCTTCGCTAATGGAACAACTCTTATTGTTGGAGGTAAGACTTTTTTACATTTTACATTTTATTTGTGCTTCATTGTGAATTGTTATTATTGATATGCAGTTTTCATTTCTTTATTTCTTTTTAGACAATTCCATATCCAATAGTTCAGTTCATCTGCTGGGCCCTTCCCATGTCCTTTTACCCAACAAATCTGTCCAGTTGGTCTGTATCATACAAGAGGCTCAGCACATGGTCCATGTGGTTTGGAACATCTCTGGGACTAGTCACTCAGGGAGAATGATTGCTATGGAACATACTGGTGGGACCTGGACATTTCTTAACTACATCCCAGTTCTCCAAGACAAATGGAAACAAGAGGAGGATTTGATTTGCAATGTTTGGTTTAATTCGACTTCAATCAGTGTGCAAAGAAAAAAGACTGTAAAAGGTAGTAATTCAATCCTCTAGGTTAATTAACCCTTATTTATTTTACCATCTACTAGTAAACATACTAATTTCTTTTTGACTTCTGTTTTCTATGAAGTAATTGCTAATTCAGTTTTAGCTTTGCTTAAGCTCCCATCGCCTTGTAGGTGGCATGACATAGTCACAATCTAAATTTCCCCTTTTGTACTGGAGAATAGTGATGGGTGAATCTGTCTTGTTTAGCTTTTCTGAAAATCCCTAAAATGGCAAAAATTTGCAAGAAGCTTTTGTCAATTGGTGTTTTTTTTGGTGCAAGTTATTATAGACCCTGCACCTTTGTTTAAAATCAATAGCATTTATGGGCATTTATTTTGCTCCAAAACCCTGTGAAAAATGTTGTCCATCATTATTGGAGATGATCCCTAATGACATCATCCCTTACTCTCTTTTAGTGATGGGCGAATTTATTCGGCAGGGGCAAATTCACTGCGAATTCCCGCGATTCGCGAAACACCAGTAAAAAGTCGCCTGGCAAAAATTTGCTGGTGTAGGAAAAAAAGTGAGACGCAAGCCAAAAATTTTGCGTTGCGTCGTTTCCGACGCGCATCTTGTTTTGACGAGACGTGTGCCGTTTCACAAATTTTTCGGCGAAACTGATAGATTCGCCCATCACTACTCTCTTTATTTAATGTTGGAATCTGTTGCCTAGAACAGGAAACTATGTAGCAGAAGTATTCTTTGTACTCCACATTGTGTCAGCATAAACGAAACAGTGAAACATATCTCTTAGGTGTTATAAAGTATATACTTTAAGGGACATGGGTATGATATTCAAAACTGTCCATTATATAGAATATGCAATTTTTTCCTTGTTCTGCTTCTGTTTCCTGGAAGTTTTTAGAACAAATGGCCAATATGCCAGTACGTGTTCCTTCTATATCAGATCTGTTCTGACGGGGGTTATCCTGCTGTTGTTGGCTCTGGCTGTACATCTCTCCTGGACGTGTCCTTGATCAGGTAATAGTGAAATCTATAGAGATGTGCCTACTTGTTGTTTGGGACTCATTCATCATAATTTAAATGTAGCACCCAATGGAAATACAGCAAATCAACAATAAGTGTATTATTATTGCAGCAAGCGTGTGTAAAGCGCCAACGTATTCTGTAGCACTGCACTTAAAGGAGAAGAAAAGTCAAAAGTAAAAAAAACCACTACCCTACATAGACCCCCCCGACCTTCGTTCTTCCTCTGGCCTAAGTGTTACCCCGTACAAATCCCCTAAGTCTTTACTTACCCCTCTGTATAGATTCTGTCCAGCGGAATTCACGGGTGCCATTTTCTTCTCTTGGGTAATCTTCATAATGAAAGTGGCGGAGCTGAACATGTGCAGTTGGAGTAATTTTCTAATTCACATCAACTGCGCATGCATGAAACTCACTAAAATTGTTGAAGCTCTAGTTTCGTTCTGAAAAAGTTGAAAATGGAACCGCAAACTCCCATACCTAAATCTGCACCGAGGGGTAAGTAAAGGCATTTGCCAGGGGTAAAACTTAGGTTGGAGGTAGGGGGGTGTACGTAGGGTGGGGGGGGGTTGTAGGGTTTTTTTTAACTTTTGGATTTACTTCTCATTTAAGGATACATTACAACTGACATACAGACAAACTGAGCCATTGGGTGTAATGAGTGCTCTGCTTGTAATGATAACAAAATAACAGTTGAAATGTCACTGAATGTCACTGAATTTAGGCTTTAGGAAGCACATAGCCACAGGAATTAGATTTCTCTCTAAACCTGTGCAACTCTCCAGAAAGTGAGAAACAGGGTTTCTGAATATGAGAATTGGGGGAATAAAGTCAAAACCAAACAGACTTTGGAAAAGAGAACATTACTATCTACTACTATGTGGCTGGTCCAAAGGCATCCTGGGATATTAGTGAGGGCCTTGATAAAATAACTAAACACTGAATTGCATGACCAGTGGTTTAACTACTGCCCACCCCTCTGCTATGCCTGCCTACCTGTTTGCTATGCCCCACCCACTCCCCACCCAGTGCCCTAGCAGCAAGCATCCCCCTTCCTAGGTCAAAGATAAGATAGTGCTGGGGAGGGGGGGGGGGGTTCCATGTAACTGTAGAAGAAACAGAAACTGCAGTCCAGGCTCCCCTGTTTCCTGGGCCTCCCTGCGCCCATGGGGCCTGTTTCCTTTATAGTTATGCCACTGTGCCTGACATTTAGGGAGTAGATTTATTAAGGGTCAAGTTATGTTTTTTCCATGAAAAATTTGAGTTTTCAAGGGTATTTAAAAAAAAATCGGTTTTCCATTACAAAAAAAACAACCTAGAATTTCTCAGGATTTATTATACCCCAACTCAAAATAGCTCAAATCCAAAAATACACCACCTAAAACCTGTCAATATCATGTAGAAGTCAATGGCAGAGGTCCCTTGAACCATTCTTAATAGCCTTTATGATGTTCCAGTTTTTTTCTAATGGTTTTGCTCGAAAACTGGAACAGTTTGGGTTTTCAGGTTGTTCAGCCTAAACTCACTGATTCCAGTTTTTTCCTTTCAAGTTTTTTTCTGAAATTAGAAACCATTTGAGTTGTGAGTTCTTATGAGGGAGAAATAAGCTCCCATGACTAAAATTCAACCTTGTAAAAATAATAATCTCTTAACTTCTTAGCACTGTAACCGAGGGACAGCCCAGTTTTTCTTATCATTGTATTGCCTTATCATAGCCCGTCTATTAACTATCAAGTGAACTTACCTTTAAATATCTGTATGATAATAAGGAAAAGTTAACAGGCACCTCAGTATCATAAACCTGTATTTTTTACAGCTGAAATTGTTTTTGATTTATTCTTTAATAATCACCTTCCTTGTCTTACAGAGTGAAACCATATCCTCAAGATCTGCACCTATTCACTGACTTTCCAGTAACTTCCATCTGAATTGAAATGTTAAAAAGCCAAGTATCATTATTAAGTAAAGCAGCATCCCTTGGTCAATAATGTTTCTTTAGTTGCACATTAAAGATCATTCACGTTTCATAACTGGCCAAAGTGCAAAATAAACTGCAAACGACCATTTGCTCTTGACGAATGGCAATAGAATTCTGTGCTCCGTTACAGAGGCATCTCTCTATCCAAAAGGGACCAGCGCAAAGCTCCACCAGCCGTCCCTTGGATTCCTTCCAGACTCCAAGATGATTATCAAACCAGTCCCTGGATCAACTTTGTACTAAGAAATAATTTCAATAATCCTGTATATTATCACGTGCTAAAACGCCACCAAACCCCTTCTAAAAGCTTTTTTTCTGTTCTAGACTCTCTTTGTTTTTATAATATTCCTTTCAAACGACGTTGGAACAAACTGAACTGTGTATTACCATTTTGTGTTTGTAGACCATACATTAACTATATTCAAAAGAAAAATGACCTTGCATAGAATAAAAGCTAAAAAAAGATAACATATGATAATATTTTTCTTTTAGCTCTATGTATTGCACAGGGCCGGGCAAGGCCGAGAGGCCGCCTCAGGCAACCTGTCAAGCCAAGGCGCCCTCTCAACCACACCTGCAGGAGACGTGCATATGCGGGCTGACCGGCCACTTCAGGAATGCTCTCACCCTCCCTTCATGTATGCGCGCTGCTTCAGGTACGCTCTCCCCCTCCCTTCACGAATGTGCGCGCATGTGCACGGGCTCAAACAGGTGCAGGACTGCCGAGAACCACAACTGCCTAAGTCGGACTAAGGGGTAGGCAGCAGTAAAAGGTATGTGCCTGGCGCCCCCAAAGCTTTGCGCCCTAGGCACATGCCTACTCTGCCTATCCCTAGTTCCGGCCCTGGTTTTGCATTCCCCCACAAGAACAGCACTATGTGAGTTTATGCAAATAGAGCCTGGCCCATCTCCTGTGTTCATTATACACTTTCCTGTAACCATCACACTTCTCTGTATTATGCTGAGGCAGAAGGTGGATGAATGTTGGGTTGGGGAACAAAATCAGACAAAATATGCCAAGACATGATTATTTTTGTAAAAGAATGATCAACTTTCCTAAAACACGCATGTTTTTTACTAAACTTTGTGACCTCCTGTTCTTGTGTGGGCCCCAAGACAAACCAGCCCCTGATAGATCAACCCAAAGCAACCCCCAAATTTGGCAAATTATAGCATATGTAAGGCTCATTATTCCATGCAGAAATCCACAATACTCAGTTTGGCAAATTTAGTTTTTCTTTGTGTGGCCAATTTTTCATTGTCTTACAATTTTTGTGATTTCAGCATGGAGACTCTAGTGCAGTGATTCCCAACCATTGTCTCGCGAGCAACATTTTGCTCATTAATCCATTGGATGTTGAATTCAGTGGCCTCAAAGCAGAAGCTTATTTTTGAATTCCTGGCTTGGAGACAACTTTTGCTTTTGCCAAACAGAGCCTCCTATAGGCTGCCAGTCCACATAGGGGCTACCAAACAGCCAATAACAACACTTGTTTGGCACTTTCAGGGACTTTGTTCATGCTTGTGTTGCTCCCCACCTCTGTTTACATTTGAATGTGGCTCACAGGTAAAGAAAAAAAGGTTAGGGAATAATTGTGTATAACATTTATTGGTCTTTTGGCCCAAATGCTTTCTGTCCAAAGCCATACTTTTCACTGGTGCCATTAACCACAGAGTCTCGACTAAATCCTTCTTCTCCCTTCCCAAGATAAAAAAAAACTATAACTCAGAACCAGTCCTTTATTACTGCCTAACACTTCTGCTTAAGGCAACTGCAACCCATCTGCATGCATATTGCTTGGTGGGGCTACACTATCTTTCTCACTTCCACATTTAGCCCTCCAGACCTCGTTTCCTAAGTGCCATAAAATTATATAGGGATTAAGTGCCATAGGGTAGCTAATAAATACTGCCCCTACAATCCCATACACAATGAGACAGTAGTCAGTATGATCATCTCTAAAAGTAATAACATTGTGATATATATTTCTTATGTTTTTTATACATTTTGTAATTTGTTTTTGTCATTCACAATATTTACTTACCATGTAATAGTCAATATGTGCACATCCTTTTGAGAATAAGCTAGCAACACTCTCTTAATGGGCCAGATTTAATTAAATGAGAAAAAGTTCTCATGGTTTATCACATGAAAACTTATAAACGAGAATCTGTTTGAGGAGAAAAAAACTTTTCTCCAAACTCAGTCAAATTTTTTACCATAGACTTCAGTAGTGATAAACCACAAGACACATTTTTCTGAACTGAATTGCATCTCAAATTGTATCTCATCCATGCCTTTTCACGTGATAATCCTTTTTCGCACTGAATGGAGTCTGGCCCAATTGTCACAAACGGCACCCAGAACCGATGCTAAGCTCCCTGGTCTCTGCTCTTGCAGCTGCCTTTCACCTTGGTTATTCTGCTGCCAGGTCTTATTAAGAGAGGAGCCAAGTGAAGGTTCTGGACAAGCACGATCATTAGCAAGGTTTAGGATGGAATGGACAGAGCGTAGTCAGACAGGTCGGGTATATAGCGAGCAGAGTACAAATGAGGATTTCCTTTTTCTCTGTAATAATAAAACAGGACCCTTTACCTGATCCAAGCTAAGATATAATTAATCCTTATTGGAAGCAAAACCAGCCTGTTAGGTATATTTAATGTTTACATGATTTTCAAGTAGACAAGATTTGAACCCAAATTATGAAATTATCCATTATCTGGAAAATATTCCAATCATTCTTGATAACAGATCCCATACCTGTACCTGTATTTCTGTATAGTTCAGTGTCTACAATTACAGTCATTCAGTATAAAGATAATTTTTTGTGCTTTGCCTTGAAAACCAGTTGTTTGTAGTTTCATTATGTGTGTCCAGTTTATGTGTCAAGTTCTAGCAGGTATTAATGCAGAAAGTGGCTGAGAGAAATATGTGTGGTATAACCATACTATATAAATACCCTCTGTGCTGACCACTTGAGGCCCATTTCCTGCTCACCCTTTCCTGTGTCACTGGCTTTTTCTCTGATGCTTGCGTGAGACTTACTGGTGGAGCGACTAAACTCTATTAAAAATACTGTAATTGTTAAATTCAAGTAATCTGCATAATCTGTTGTATTTTCCCTACAATCCTTTTTACTTTCCTCATAAATATACTGTAAATATGGAATGTTGACTTTTGACTGCTGTGACGCTCTCAGTAAGAACAATGGCTCTCAACCTTCCCATCCTGACATTGTGTGGCCTTCATAAGAATCAGATACACTCTACCTGACGTGACTGGGGTGGGAGCTGTTCTGGAGATAGGCAGATAAATATTATATGCAGCACCCTAATTCTCTGAATCCTCTATACTACTTTTGTCTATAAAAAACAGTTCTCTAGTAGTCTGCCCTTCTTTAGAAGATTATAGAATATAAGTGCTTGGAAGGAAGGTATGTATTTCCCAGAAACAAAGCAAATTGAATATTATCACCAATAATGAACTTATGGCCACGTAATGACAGTACAGTATGAGACAA
>CM044445.1:113752570-113766287 GCA_024363595.1 Xenopus borealis
AATTTGAAAATATAGTAAACATGACGAGACATGAACCTTTCACAGAGCTGTCCTACTCATATCTACATCTCTTTAAAGGAGGTTGGCCTAAACTTTATTACAGGATGCCAAAGGATTCATCAAACATTACAAGTAGGGGTGTCAACTGTCTGCTTTTGAACTGAGCAGCATTAATTTTTAAAGGTGCTGAGTGATTTAAAACTGTCTGTCCAGCTCTCCAGCTTAGGTAGCTTAAACTTGATTACAGATGCAATGACCCTATAATGATAGGAACATAATTTTGGCTTTGCAATAGCAATAGGGGGGTTATTTATTAAAGTCTGAATGCTAAAACCTGCGATGTCGCCAAACGAGCGGATCTTTGCATCTATGGCCAGCTTAAGTCTACTAGAAAATCTAAACCCAATAGGCTGGTTTTGCTTCCAATAAGGATTAATTATATCTTAATCAGATCAATTACAAATTACTGTTTTATTATTATAGAGAAAAAGGAAATCATTTTCATGCCACTGATGCCATGATAACTAGACATGCCAATGGAACCTTAATAAAGTCAATCGAGTTGTTTTAATGCCCCACACATAAGCCCACAGTAAAATAATGTGCCATATGGTAGAAATTGTATTGGGCAAACTGGGTGCTCGCAATTTCTTTTATGCCTTTTGCAGCCTAACACCCTGAAAAATGTAAAATATGCCCGCGGTTTTTGTACATTGAAGATATTACACTCAAAAATGATGATGTAGGTAACTGAAGATTGAGGATTTTCTATGGAATCCAGGTAATGTTCTGTAAAATCCACATCTTAGTGCATTTGAGGAGTTACATCCATTTTTAGCCTGGTCTTAGGGTTCAAAGCAATGCTTGTGTCTATCTTCTTCCCTAGGGAAGGGCACGTGCTCGTTAGTAAAATGGCGAAGTAATGAAATTATGTCACTCTGTCGACTTATCATTAGTGTTAGTCACTTTGCCCTTTAGAGAATCTGCCCCTATGGGAGATGGTCTTTCAGTACTTCAGAGCTTTCAACTGAACAGTTGTATGGATAATGGGTTTTAAGATAACGGATCGCATACCAGTATATGAAATAAAATAGAATTATTGTATATGTGGTTAGGCGTGAAATTTAGCGCAATAATTATGTGTCACTTGATGTAAGCTTCACAGGTCATAGCATTAGTATAACTAGCTGACCCAGCATTGTAGTTTAATAGTGGAAACATTTTTTCTAAAAACTAGATCACCTTATGACCATTTTCCATATGGCATCCAGTAGAGGAACAGGAACATAATGCAGAGATTGGGATCGATACTCTGGAGCAAACTTTACACAGACTTGAAACTTCAGATAATCCACCAAACATGGTCAGATGTGAAGAGGCACCATAGAGACTTTGTCCAAGGTATCCAAGATGATCTGCAAGGTAGAATTTTTTAACAAAATTAAATTATTTTTTTTTTAGAATATTATTATTAACATGTATTTCTATAGCGCCAACTTGTTGCGTAGCGCTATAAAATGTTTCCTAAACATTTAACTATTAGTCAGAAAGCAGAATGATTTTTCAATAGCTGTCCTTTTTGATTTTCACTTTTTACGCAAAAGTGCATACTGTCCATTTAGCATAAAGAACAAGTAAGAAATCAGCTGCCAAATATAAATTATCTGCTTAAAAACTGAAGATGTTCTGCATCTTTATAGATGATGTGTTTACCAGATATAACATCACTTGCCTGTATGATTTGTACTCTACAAGTGCATGCATAAAAACTTCCTATTAACCTCAACACGACTTTTCTCAGTCTCAGTCATGTAACATATACAAAATATTTCTGAATGAATATATTTAGCACAAAAAAAACATGGCTCATTAATTGTTTTTAAAGCACACAAACCAAAATATCTTTTTTTAATTAGTTTTAATTTGTAAATGCTGCAAAATACATACCGCCAGATACCCTGCTTGTCACATTATGCTTGTTAGTGGCAGGCCAACCATCATTTTCAAGATTCTGTTAAGGAAATGAACACTTCTTAGTAAAAGACAGTGATGATGTACTATGTTCCCTACTGGTCTGGCCTCCTCAGAGCTAATGGAATACCCCTCATTCTCAGGTTCCAGATTGCCCATCATCAATGTTATCTGGTACCCCATGCAATATGTTGGAGTACTGCTCAAAGAGCAGTGATATCTGATATCTTAGTGAGATAGTAGAACAACTTCATTGCAGTGCATTATTTATCAAAACGTAATAGGAGATTTTGTTCAAGGGAATTAATTTGTATTTTGATGAAGTTTATACCCAAGTCACTACTAGAATATTGAGATTCTAATATATAACTATGGAGAAGTCACCACTGTGTTTCTAAGAGATGGTTCAACACTGGGACTATTTTTTTCAATGAAAAATAGTTGTAGCATGGTGGAAAGGAGCTTCTATAACAATGTGGGGCAAAGTATAGCTTATTGAACAGCTAAAATACCTTAACACTGTAGGCTACTGATAAATGTATTCCCATTTATAATACATTCCTAAAGTCTAGCCACAGATGGCCTACTTAGTTATACAGGAGGTAGGCTCCTTTTCATGGGTCAAATCGTGATCTCCTACCTGTCCCCAGTTTAGCTACTAGGGGTGTATTGTTCAAAAATATATATTCTGAGCACCCGTGCTCAGGGTCCATTTTGTCATTTCCTGTACCTGAGCAGACAGAAAGGGTTTACACTTGGAACCTAAACAGGTTAGGTCTAGTAAGGATAGGCTATTCACTTTACTAGGTCACTGTAGGAGTGATAGATAGTCAGGGCTATTTACACAAGCAGCACAGGCTCCACAGAAAAGATTTGAGTGGCACAAGGATTCCGGGTACTAAGGGGGACTAAGTGGTAGAGCATGGTCCAGAGAGATTTTCTTTGGAGCTTCACTTAGGCAAGGGGCTGAAAACTGGGCGTACTTCTGTGTAAGCTGTGCATTCTCTCTGTTTTCCTTTGGAGAATTATACTTACAATTGCTGCTGTGAGCATACGCATATCAATTGATGTTCTATGTTCCTGTTTGTCTCAAACTGAACTCCTATGTAGATGGCTTTCTATGATTAAGTTGCAAGACCCTCTGGCACCCAATTATTGTGCATTGCATACAGCTACAATTGCACAACACCCTCCCTCCACACCATTAGGCTGGGTCGTTTCCTGACGATAAGAAGTCTCCCTCAGAGCAAATAATGGGGTAAAGCTCATAGTTAGAGCAACAATGCTGTTCAATTTACTATAGCCTTACACCACAATGTAGTTTTGCCTATATTTTGACTTCAATGCATTTAAGTTTTGCAAATTATATGTGAAGCAAATGAATCACAGACTCGCTCATCACTAATCTACAAAGCAAATTTTCTGGAGGGTGCCAAAATGTTAGGCACCTACCAGTGAGTTCACTTGCTCAGTCTTTGCTCTGGGATTGCACCCCATTTTTTTTAAAGAAACTGACTGATGTTTGTGGTGCCTTACCAGTTTGACTTTTGTTCTTTTTTACCACTTCTGGACTCATTTTCCTCACTACTTCTTTTTAAGCAATAACAAATACTTGGATAGAATGACCCTGTACAGTTAAAACATTAATTATTTGAATTCAATAAGGAGTGGACATTACAATAAAATGAAATCCAAACAATGCCTTACCTGAGTATTTACCTGACTTTCACTGTAGGTAATAGTAGTTTTAGTTTGATCTTTATCCTAAAAAAATTAAAACATGTGCTATCTTTATTTCAGCTACGTAGTTCATTTGAAAGTAAAAGTAATGGGAGAGATGGCAAAGATTTTCTAATAAGAACAAGTAAAAGAAAGTAGAAATTATGACTTTGTCTCCTGTTATAGAGAATGTTTGATTTAAAGCCATCTGTAAAACCTGGACAACTACTGTATAACAGAAAGGGAAAGTGGTGGTCACCAACCATTACTTGGTAAACCATTAAGCAGGGGTGCAATGAGGCTGTAACTACCAAATTCATGTAGACAAATACAAGAGGTCCTTTGTACTCATCGCATTATCAGTATATTAAGGGCATGTGCTGGAAATGGGTTAAGGGAAGAGGACCTCTTGTATTTGTCTTTATGAAACCTGGACAAGAGTAGGACCAAATGTAACCTCCTGATCCAGTGTTGGTCCTGGCTGGCTGGGCACCTTAGACTACATGCACATGTTCTTGGAGAGCTGGTGGAAATAATAAGTCCAGCATTATTATTAATACATTATAGATTTCTGTCTCCCAGCATGTTTTAACATTTAAAGGAGAACTAAAACACAACTAAAGATCTCTGGCAGAAATGTACATGATGTTTTGTGCTTGTGTACCAGCCCAAGGCAACCACAGCCCTTTAGCAGTAAAGATCTGTGTCACCCCAGTA
Organism: Xenopus borealis; assembly: GCA_024363595.1. Taxonomy (NCBI): domain Eukaryota; kingdom Metazoa; phylum Chordata; class Amphibia; order Anura; family Pipidae; genus Xenopus; species Xenopus borealis. Next base: position 113,756,978 of record CM044445.1, read on the forward strand.
GATGCCCCAGTAGCTCCCCATCTTCTTTTCTGCTGATTCTGTGCTGCTGTCACTTACTGAGCTTAGGGACCCACTCTATAACACGTAATACTTCATTTTCTGCTGGATGATTTTTGACAACCCCTAAACTTAGCTTCTCAAAAGCTGCTCAGAGCACAATGAACATGTGTCAGTCACAGACATGTATAACAAAATATGATGGCAAACTCCTGTGGCAACTTTGAAGGCCTGGATCATTACTACTATAGAGATGTTGAACCATTATGTTAGTTCAATAAGTTCAGTATATTAAATATGGCATCTATAGCATATATCTTTAGTAGTTTTTCCAAGTTTCTCAGAGAAATTGGTGCCCTTAGACTCCAAGAGGTGCATATAGATGTCAATGCGTTTTGGGGAATTTCGCAAAAACATGTCAGATTCACCCATCGCTAATTTTAGGGTTTAGTTCTCCATTATTAAACTAGTACGTTGAAGTATACTGGGAGAAACAATACTCTTTTGTAAGTTTAATGTATCCTTAAAATACAAAAAACAAGTTAAGGCTGAATATAATAAAATCAAATAAAATCTAAATTTTATTACATTTCCATCCACAATAAAGCAAAGACTGTGCTGCAATTGAGCTCTGAATGAATATGCTTGAATATACTGTAAATTACAGCCTTATAAACGGTGCTGAGTGATGTCATCAGTTATAATCAGAGCTTAGTGATGTCACATGGCTCACTGAAACTTGTGTATTATAATAAATAAAGCACCCCTGTTGCAAAATATGAGGATATTAGAAGTCCCCTCGGATTTCCATGACCTGTATAAACACACTCGACCTCTGGATTCTGACCTCTTTTTTTTATATGTTCATGGAACTCCTCGGTAACATAATATAGTGAGTAAACTACTCCTTCTCGAAAAATATAAGGATAGTATACTTTACTGAAGAGTTTTAAAAAAGCAGTGGGTAAGTACATGTCTGGCTCCCACTGGTTAATTACATTAGATAAACATGTGGAAAGGTTCCAATTTAAAACAAAAAATAAATCCTGCCCTTTTCCCACTTCCATACCTGAGTATTTTTTTGGCCTTCATTGTATGTAATAGTGCCTTTAGTTTGGGACTTCACCTGAAACTGAAATAAATAAAACATTTCCTATTTTAAAATCAAGGGGTGTAAAATGAAGGTTCACTGTATTCTCTAAATAGAATGGTGAATTAAATATGTGGAAAAGTCCTGCAAATTAATGTCCTCCTTACCTGAGTATCTGTTTGAATGCCACTGTATGTGATAGTGTCTTTAGTTTGTTTTTTAACCTGGTAGTAAAAAAAAAAAAACATTTACTATTTTCATTCCAGCTAAACAATTTCTTTGAAAAGAAAAAAAAATGTAAAGTGACATACCACAAAGCTGTTCTACTCCCACCCCAGCTCTCCAGTGTACAATAGGTGCCCTATACTTTATAATAGATGTACAATGTTTCTCTAAGAATAGGGAAAAGAACACGCACTGTTTGTCTTTTTAATAGTACACAGTCATCAACTATTAGGAATAGGTTTACTACGTTTCTGGTTTTCAACTTTACACCCCATTTATTTATGGGCTGTCTGGTTCAAAACTGTCTGTCTGGGGCACAATTTTGCCATGAGAAAACAACACTTATTGACTTCACTGCAACTTTGCAGAAAGAAAAAAAATGGCAATTGACTTAAAAGCATTTTGTGAATATTTGCCGTTCCGCACATTTTTGGTACAAAGAAATGGGACATATTACCTCATTACTAGTTATAACAATTTTGAATATAATTCCCTGTGTAATTAAGGATGATGATTCAAAATGTTGTGGGGAGAGAATCGTCCCTCAGTTTCAATAGCTCAAAGGCTCCCTCTTGGAGCACTGTCATCACATCTGACCTATCATTGGCCCTTATAACCATTGTAAATGGCAACACTTAATATTCTCCTGTGTCTATAAATTATCTTAGATTGTAAGCTTTATGGGTTAGGGACCCACTTACTAGTTCCTCTTTAACACTTAGCACTTACTCTTTCGATTTATTTATTGTTCTGCTTTACAGAGTTGCATAAATAAGTAGCACTATATAAATACAAATGTAGATACGCACATTACATATGGGTTAAAAAAAGGAGTAGGGAAATAACAATATGTACCAAAACTATCCATTTAGTTGTTAGTTTCTTTGCAGCCTGAATCTCAAGCCTGGATCTCATTGATCGTTCCAATGTGACAAATATGTTAAAAAGTTCCAAACTATAATAAAAATCACCCTGCAAATTATGAAACTCCTTACCTGACTACTTATCTGACCAACACTGTATGAAAATTGGTCTTTAGTTTGCTCTTTATTCTGAAAAAATAATAATAAAAGCATAAAAGCCATCATCTTTCATAATATAATGCAACAGATCTACCCATCTGACTTCATTACCCCACCCCAATGTCATGGACCATCCTAATGGTAAATTCCTTACTACTTTACCTGAGTATTTATCTGACCTTCACAGTATGTAAGGGAGTCTTTTGTTTTCTCTTTATTCTGAAAAATAATAATAATAATAATAAAGCAAAAACACCATCTTTCATCATATCCCAGCTCATGATGTCATGAAACTACCTTTGAATGCAACAGATCCACCAACATGACATCATTAACCCACCCCAATATCACTGACCAGCCTCATGGTAAATTCCTTACTTCCTTACCTGAGTATTTATCTGACCTTCACGATGTGTAATAGAGTCTTTAATTTGTTCTTTTTCCTAAAAGAAAAAACTAAATTTTGAGCTGGATATTCTTTGAAGAGGAATTCCCTGATTCAAAACAGTCTGCCCAGATTCCAGCCTTGTGAATCCTGTGATGTACTGACATGCTAGAACTCTACCTTTTACATGGTGAATGGATAATGGAGCAGTGATGGGTCAGCAACTACAGTACATGCTAAAACACAGTGACAAGGCTACACAGAGGGCACAGTTGGGCTACTTCAGCAAAGGGCAGTTACTCAATAGCAGATGTGGAAAATATTCCAATAATGCAACACATGACACAAGCATCACCTGTTGGGACTTTGTATTGCTGTTGCCTAGCCTAGAAGTTTAAGAGTAGAAAATGTGTTTTCCTAAATATGTCGGATCTCTCTGGCCTGCATAAGCACCAGGTATTTTATAAAATAAAAATTTATTATTTCATAAAATTCCTGCTGAGGTTACCCTATGACTGCTTTCTATTCAGGACACAAGGGATCCAGGAGAGGAAGACATTGGGCCTAAGTCTCCGGAGCAAATTTTACATACGCTTGTAGCTTCAGATAATCCAAGTGATCTGGTCAGATGTAGAGAGGTGCCATACAGACTCGATCCAGAGTATTCATGATGATCTAGAAAGAAGATTTTTTAAACAAATTAAAATGAATATTAGACAGAATGCATACATTTTGCTCATATTGAGCAAGCAAAACATGCTGCAGCAGTATATTTCCAGAACTGAGAACTATCTGATAAATCCAAACCAGTTTTGTATCAGAATGAATGTGGAAACTTTTTCTAGACTAAAAAATGTGTGCGCTGGAAATTGAAATTAAGTAATGTTTCAATACAAAGTTTTTAATAAGGGGCAAATTTACTATTACTACCGGAAATTAGCTCAACCAAATTCGCAATTCAATAAGAACTTCGACTATCGAATGCTTATCGAATTGTTTTAGGCTATCATTTTGCTCGATATCCGATTTCTCTGTGAATTCATACGATTGTGAAATTTCATTCGAGCGTCCAAAAAATTCGAACAATCGAACGTTCCTATCGTATGAATGGTATTCGAGCAGGACTTAGGGCCGATGTACTAAATTCACATTCACGAAATCGATTGGATTTCCATCGTAGGATTTATTCGACTGGTCGAATATGACTTCGATCGTTCGAATAGTACGAATCATTCAAATGATCGAATAGTTCATTCGAATGATTGAATGATCATTATTCGATCATTATTCGATCATCGAATGATCGAATATCGAATAAAAGGGTAGCCTAGAAATATTTGATTAGCATTGGAAAATCGAATGCTAATCGAATATCAAGTGTATTCGAACTATTTTTGGGGAATAATAGTAAATTTGCCCCTTGTCTCTGAAGCCTATGGGGAGCTTCCCATAGGCTCCTATTGTAATTCGGTAGGCTCAATCTGGCGAAGTAGGCAGTTGAATAACTTTAAAATTTGAATTCCTTCAATCATCGAATGATCGAATTATCGAATATCAGATCATTCGATCTATTCGATATTCGATGATCGAAGAGGCCAAAATTCACGATAAATTTATACAATCGTTATTCAATCGTATTCGATCGAACTTCGATCATTTCACATGAATTTCGTAAATCGGCCCCTAAGTGTTTGATTTAACTGCTCAGTACTTCAGATTATTAACCCCACCATGAATATTTGGTTAATCCCTGTCATGTGACAAATTGACTGGCTCTAGTCCTTCCTACAAATTTACAAAAACACTTGCACTAAAAGTACTAAAAGCTCACCCAAAGGGAGAAGTGACCCTGGTGTAAAAACCCCAGGTCCGGCGCTCAAAACATCACAAATCAGATAATCACAACTTATATTGTAGTCAGCATCTAATGCACTCACCAAATCCGGCCTGTGGCCCGGGTGCTGTGCCCCGAGCCCATAGCTATTGCCGATAATTCAGTCCTTTAGGATGCTTGACTCTTAACAAAGTGGAATAAAGCTTCGTTTTTAACCTCACTGGCTGGCTGCAGGAGTGCGTGTTTTCTCTTTGACTGATTCCATACGCTTAGCACATAAATACTATACGTTATTCATTCATTTTAATGTTTATAAAGGAAACCAACCGTTAGGTGTTTTTAAAGGATTTTTTTTAGATGAAAACTATAAATGCTATATTTTAATTAAACCATAAAATCCTTACCAACAGAAACACTGCTCACATTTTGCCTGTTAGAGACCTGCCAACCAACATTTTCTAGATTCTGTTAAGGAAAAAACACTTTTTTGTGAAAAAAAATCATAATTAAACATATAAAAAAGCTTTAAGGAATTTGCAGATTTTTTATTTTTTTTTATTTTAGTTGAGTTTTGAACCTTTCCACATATTTGTCACATGGGATTGTTCAATGAGAGATAAATATGAGATCCTGTCTGCAGAGAAACTGGCAACTAAAGGAAGGTTTTATTTTATTGTATTTACTCACTCTGTATTCAATTCATATGTTTCATATTCTAACTTTATAGGTTTGTTTTGCCCACTGAATTCAATGGAAGGTGCAATATGTTAATATTATTAATAATATTGCCTCCCCTCCTTTAAAGGATTTGTTCAGCATAAAAATAAAATTAAAATAATAGCCAGATCTCTACTTCCTGTTTGTAGCTCTCTTGGATTCCACTGATTAGTTACCAGGTAGTAACCAGTGACTTGAAGGGAGGTGGGTAAATGGATCATAACTGTTGCTTTTGAATCTGAGCTACATGGTAAGGATCAATTACAAACTCATTGAAAAGTAATGTCTCATGTGGCCCCCCTTTGAGTCACTGACTAACTCAGAGTTAGAGAGCTGAAAAGCAGGAAGTAGTGTTCTGTTGTGCTCTGTGAGACATCCAGTCACTGCAGCCTTTACACTTTACAGTTTTTGCTAACTATATTAAATAAATGTTTTATTTTATCCAGTTTTTATTTTTATGCTGAACTTCCTTTAATTTCCTTACCTGAGTATTTATGTTACTTTTGCTGTATGCTTGTACTTTAGTTTTCTCTTTATCCTGAAAGAAAAAATAAACATTCCAACCATATAAATTAAAAATTAAACATGTAAAGGGTCATAAACTGTCCTGCTTAAACCCCCAGCTCTCTAGCAAAGTTCCAAACTAAAGTAAAATGTAAGAAAACGCTGCAAAGTCCTTGCTTCTTTACCTGAGTATATGTCTGAATTCCACTATAAGTAATTGTGTCTTTAGTTTGCTCTTTACCCTGAAAGAAAAAAAAAAAATAAAATGTTTAATAGATATATACATACAGAACAAAAATAAAACACCAAACCGAGCCCATAATATCACGACCCTGTCTCTGAATGCAGATCAACCACCTGATTACATTACTCCACCCATTTTTCCCTTTTTTACAACTGACAAAGTTGGCAGCCCCAATTAGAAGAGCAAACACATTGCTATGTAAATAGGTTTTGGACATAGATAATGTCATTACCCCAGCTCTAATTTCATTAACCCATTTTCTGGCAGTATCATCTACCTCTTTGTTTTTGTTACAACTGGAAAAGTTGGCAACTAGGGTTGCCACCTTTTCTTGAAAAAAAATACTGGCCTTCCTAAATATTTAACTTTTTTTCCTATTAATAACATTGGGAACAGCCATCAAAAATACCATCCAGGCCGGTAAAATACTGGCCAGGTGGTAACCCTATTGGCAACCCTAATGGGGTGGGTTGCTTCTTTTTAGGCAAAAGCAACACAAGTTTTATTATTCATAGAGAATGAACCTGTAAAACTATAATATAAAAAGTATACATTCAAAAATTTTACAATAAATTGCAAAATGTGGAAAAGTTCCAAACTAAGCTACAATGTAAAAAAAAATCTCTGCAAGTTGCTTCCTTCCTTATCTGCATGTTTTTCTTAGGATTTATCTGAACTTCATTGTATGTAATAGTGTCACTAGTGTGCTCTTTATTCTGCAAGAAAATAAACACATTTGATATTTTCATTCCAGAAAAATAATTATTTTACAATTACAGATGTCAAATGACTCTCTAGTAAGAATCGGGAAAATAATGTGCAAATGTTGGTTACCATGAGACATTAGAAATTAGGTCTGCTTTTCATCTAGACCCCATTTATATGGGCAATCTGGTTTAAAACCCTGTTTGAAAAAATCATGGCAATCTCTGTCCCTTGAAATAATATTCCAACCTTTTTTTCTGCATTCCTACTGACCCTTGATAGCTGATGGAAGGTTTTATTGCAGCAATATGAGAAACTGATTATTAAATATATATTGCATTACAGCTCCCAGCATGCTTTAGAAAAGTATGTTGAAATATTCTGGGAGAGGCAACACTTTATAGTAAAGTTTATATATAAAATTTGTTTAATGTTTAATGTATAACTAAGTGACAACATTTTTTCATTATTTAATTTCCTTTTGTCATAAAACAAGGATTTTCCTGCCAAGGAGCTCTGACTGGCATATCCTTAAAACTAAAGTTTCTCTATTATAACACATTTTTAATTATTTTAGTTTTTTATTTAATATCATTATTTAAAATGTTCTATTTGAATTATTATTCAAGCTTTAATTTAATTGCTTATGTACAGTACATCACCACCCCCTGACTTCATATCCCTGCCTTAGATATCATGGCCCCATCCCTGAATGCCTTAGATCCACCCACCAGATATCATGACCCAACCTGCCTCCTGCCATCATCACCCAGTTTCTTTTTTCCAGTTTTACAACCAGCAAATGTGACATCCAAATTAGTAGTATATTTGGGATAGGTTGTTTTTAATGCCTTCAGCTTAAAAAAACAAAGCAGACTAGAATTTCTTAGGAGATAATCCCTTGCATTCATCTCGTCACTGGCACTAGAGGGCTGATGGAACATTTTACAGTACAACAACACCAATAATTTTCAGAAAGCATCCTACTAATTCCTTATTTCCATACCAGAGTATTTCCCTGAGTTCCACTGTATATAATAGTGTCTTTAATTTGTTCTTTATCCTGAAATAAAATAAAACATTTTGGATTCATGGAATCCAATAGATTCATATTAAATAAAATAAAACATTTCAAAAGGCTGTCCACATTCACATTTTACTCTAATACACATGCACTGGTTGGGGGACTGTTAATGATTGCTTGAGCTTTTGTGCTCAAGCAATCATAAAATGAACCCCATGTGAGTTTAGCAATCACACAAGGTTTTGAGTTTAGTAATCACACAAGGTTTTGTGCCAAAAAAAGGCTCTGCAATCTTCAAAAGTTTGGTAAAGCTTCTTCCTTACAAAAGCTCATGTGGCTTACCCATTATGAATTCCTGAGCATGAGAACTCTCATTTTCGACGCGCAACTTGTTTTTTTTTTTACGCTAGCGAATTTTCGCAAGGTGAATTTTCACTGGCATTTCACGAATTTATTCGCCAGCGGTGAATCGTGGGAATTCGCTGCAAATTCCTGCCTGGCGAATAAATTCTCCCATCACTAGTATAGGTTATATGTTAGCTAGTTGATTAGATCATAATCAGTATGGCGCATGGACCGCCTTCCTTTTTTTTTTTAACAATTATTACTTAAACTTTCCTTTGATTGATTTTTTTTCCAGCTTGAAATGCGACCCTTAGTAAATCAGCACCTTAAAAAGACATACATCTCACACAAAACTGACCTACTCACACCTAGGTGAAGAAAAATTGGGACCTTTAATCAACGAAGATTGAGTGGATCAAATCAGATTTCTTTAAGCCTGCTGTGTCAACACACACCATCCAAATGTGATAGATTCCAAGTTTAAGAAGATTTGAAACAGACCAGGAGCCGGGAGCACTTAATCTGCAATCACCCTTTATTGGTGTATTCACTTCACAACATGTTTCGGGAGCTAGTCCCTTTTTCCCTGCCGGCTCCTGGTCTGTTTCAAATCTTCTTAAACTCGGACAATCACCACCCCCTGACTTCACGACCCTGCACCAAAAAACAGTTTAACATGTGGCACAACTAGTGTGGATAGATAGTTAGTTAGCAAGAATATCTTTGAAGGGGCCTGCGGCCTTATACACAAAGTCAATTTAGGGGATATAGGTATTTGGCACTGGCCTAGCCACACACCAGCTGTGAATCCAATAGAAGCAATTAAGTCAATACTTGTGTTTGCAGCAAGTGGGGTGATCCCAATTTTTTCCATGGTGCTATACGACACTTACACAAAGATCAAACGTTTCGGTACCGCATGGCACTTCCTCAGCCATATGCCTTCCAACCCACGCCTCTATAGTTACGCCACTGATACTAACTCAACACAAAACATGAGCATCACTGGGGGTAACATTAGTAGAAATAGCTTATATTTTTCATAATATTTCATAAAATTCCTGATGATATTACCTTATGGTCATTTTGCATTGTGAATGCAAGGTATCTAGGAGAGCAGGAGGCAGATAATGCAGAGTTTGGAATGGAGACTTCATTGACTTCATTTTTACATTGAGTCGAAGCTTCACATAATCCACCAGACCTGGTCAGATATGA
>CM044445.1:113766297-113778371 GCA_024363595.1 Xenopus borealis
CAATTTTTGTGAAGAAAAATCCAGTTACATTTAAACAGATACAAGGGCATATGATCTAACCTCTATTTCAGGTCCCAAATTACCTACCATCAATGTTATCTAGTACCCAGTGCCATGGCTAAAAGAACCAAACAAGCCGCAAAAATTACTGAGTTCTTGGAGAGTAGACAAACTTCGCTAGTGAATATAATGGACTGGCAGAAAGCATATCTAGATGCTAGGATATTTACAGAGATTTCACCACAATGCTTGTAAGAAATTGTTAACTAGGGAACCATTTGTAGCTATGTATATGCCATTGATTAGTGGAAAATACCTTAACGACAAAGTAATTTACCTTTCTATTGACTCCAATGCATTGTGACAAAATGTAATGGTTTTGCAAATATTTATGTGAAGCAAAATCCCACTGATTCAATTATTACTAATCTAGAAGTTTGCCAAAAAGGAAACAATTACATTCTCAGTTTTAAGATTTACATTTTGGACTCATCCCTTGACAGACCCTGTCTATGGACCCTTAACTGTTAAAGGCTAAAATGACACAATAAAGTTATAACACTCAATGTATAAATTCAAAAAGGAATGTGTAATTGAGATAAGAAGGGATTAAGAAAATACTGGCTCTCATTGATTAAACCCATGTGACAAATATGTGGAAAAATTCCAAACCAAAATCAAAATAAATCTGAAAATTTCTTAACTCCTTACTTGAGTTTTTATCTGACTTCCCATGTATCTAATAGTGTCTTTGGTTTGTATTTCATCCTGAAAGAAAAAAAGAGAAACATTTTATATTTTCATTTCAGCCAAATAATTCAATCACTTTGGTTGTTAGTTGGATCTCATGCCTGATTCTCATTGATCAAACCCATGTGACAAATATGTGGAAAAATTCCAAACCAAAATTAAAATAAATCTGAAAATGTCTTAACTTCTTACTTGCGTTTTTATATGACTTCCCCTGTATGTAATAGTGTCTTTGGTTTGTATTTCATCCTGAAAGAAAAAAATAGAAACATTTTATATTTTCATTCCAGCCAAATAATTCAATTACTTTGGTTGTTAGTTGGATCTCATGTCTCACTTTCATTGATCAAACCCATGTGACAAATATGTGGAAAAATTCCAAACCAAAATTAAAATAAATCTGAAAATGTCTTAACTTCTTACTTGAGTTTTTATCTGACTTCCCCTGTATGTAATATTGTCTTTAATTTGCTTTTCATCCTGAAAGAAAAAAACAAAAACATTTTATATTGTTATTCCAGCAAAATAGTTCAATCACTTCATTTGTTGGTTGGATCTCATGTCTGGCTCAGGCTCTCATTGATCAAACCCATATGACAAATATGTGGAAAAATTCCAAACCAAAATTCAAATAAATCTGAAAATGTCTTAACTCCTTACTTGAGTTTTTATCTGACTTCCCATGTATGTAATAGTGTCTTTGGTTTGTATTTCATCCTGAAAGAAAAAAATTGAAACATTTTATATTTTCATTGCAGCCAAACAATTCAATAACTTTAGTTGTTAGTAGGATATCATGTCTCACTCTCATTGATCAAACCCATGTGACAAATATGTGGAAAAATTCAAAACCAAAATTAAAATAAATCTGAAAATGTCTTAACTCCTTACTTGAGTTTTTATCTGACTTCCTCTGTATGTAATATTGGCTTTGATTTGCTTTTTATCCTGAAAGAAAAAAGCAAAAACATTATTTTTATTCCAGCCAAAAACTTTAATCACTTTAGTTGTTAGTTGGATCTCATGTCTCACTCTCATTGATCAAACCCATGTGACAAATACTCTATGTGAAAAATTCCAAACCAAAATCAAAATAAATCTGAAAATGTCTTAACTCCTTACTTGAGTTTTTATCTGACTTTCCCTGTATGTAATATTGTCTTTGGCTTGTATTTCATCCTGAAAGAAAAAAAGAGAAACATTTTATATATTTTTTATATTCATTCCAGTCAAATTTAATCACTTTAGTTGTTTTTTTTTTTTAATTTAATAAACTTTTTCATATAGTAACAGTAAAAAGTACAGAAAAAAGCATTAAATGGATTAAACTCCAAAATTCATAAATTCATAAGTTCTTGGGACAAAGAATACTTTTAACTGTAACTTAATGATATTAATTGGCATACACCTTCCATCTCTAAAAGAAGAACAAACTAGCCCACCACTGATTTGCAGGACTAGAACTAACCTTAGCACTAGTTCTACTCCCCTCACCTTTTTCATACCTGTCTATTTGTTTAAAAACCCAAGCCATGGTTCTCATATTTTCCAATATTTTTCCAATATATATGTTATCTCTTCCAGCTTTCTGGTGTCTTCCACCAAGTGCTGCCACTCTGCAAAACTTAGAGAAACCGTTTTTTTCCAGTGTCTAGGGATCGCCGTCCTGGCGGCGTTTAGTAAATGTAAGGTAAGTGGGTCAGACAAAATACAATTCTTATCTTTATCCAACTTAACAAGATTAATGGCAAGTCATCAATTTTCATAGAAGTTAGTTCTTTTATCACATACAGAATCTTATCCCAGTATTCTTTCAATACCTTACAGTAAAACCATATATGGCTTTGTGTCCCCATTTCTTTGCCACATCTCCAACAGATATCTGAGCTATCTGGAAATCTCCTTTTAATTTTAACTGGAGTAAGATGCTATCTTATTAATTTATAGTTCATTTCTCTCACTCTTACTGCTCTAGATGATTTATGAGCCGAGGCCCGGATCTTATTCATATTACAGATGTAATTGCAATATTTAATTCCTTTTCCCACTCCTCATGCATTTTATCCTTTACTATAGAAATATATGATATTAGCAGTTTGTATATAATAGAAATTGGTTTCCTCAGCATTTCTTCACACTCTAGTATAACCTCCCATTTTGTTAATTTTCTAGTCCAATCACCATTTTTATTACTATAAATATAATATTGTAATTGGCAATGGCTCCATTCTCTATCTCTCAGATGACTTCCCCATTTCTTCCAAATTTCTTCTAGCGCAATCATTTTGTTATTTAATACAAAGTCTCTAATTCTTGTCGGTCTACCCTCTATTTCTTTCCATTTTTTAAAAGCACCTTTCTCAAGGGTTAAAAGATAAATTGTTCACTAGGGGTTGTAGAATGAATGGAATTTCAGATAAGTTAATCTTTAACCTATTTCTAAACCAAATTTTATATGTTGGAGCCATTAAAGTTGTGATCTATAACTATTCTAGGTAAATATTTTAGATCTGCACAAAGATAATTTATCAATGGATTCTCTGCACAGCACTGTTTCAACTCTACCCACTTATACTGCAGACATGTCTCCTTACATAAAGAGAAGTCCCTGTCTACACCCGCGTAGGAGCAACCTCTCCAGGCACTTTAAGTTAAACAGGGGAAAAGAGAAAAAAAAAAGAAAAAAAATACACACTCCCCTCCTCTCCCTTATATAGAGGTGTTTATATGTGCTCGTCTATATCCTTAGCATCTATAACTTTCTTCCTCTCTTTAATACTTAATTATATCCTTTAGTGTATTATTTCTTGACTTGTGTCACTCATAACAGGTGACTTGATTTGATCCTTTCCCTTTCCTAAGTGATTCAGTAAAATCCAGTGAAAATACTAGTGTTACAGTTCTTCCTAATTAATTGATTTATTGTCCTTACTTTATGTTTGAAGACATTCCACCCTTATGTGAATAATGTAATATGTAGTGCAACCATTCTTAAGTACCTGGAATATGTTGCTACCCCCACAGGCTTCCACCGGATCCACTCCTTACCCCCCCCATGCATGATAGGTATGTTATTCAAAAACACTTTAGTTGTTAGTTGGATCTCATGTCTGACTCAGGCTCTCATTGATCAAACCCATGTAACAAATATGTGGGAAAATTCCAAACCAAAATGAAAATAAATTTGAAAATTAATAAATGAACTCCTTACTTGAGTTTTTATCTGACTTCCCCTGTACGTAACAGTGTCTTTGGTTTGTATTTCATCCTGAAAAAAAAAGAGAATTTTTTTATATTTTTATTGCAGCCAAATAATTCAATCACTTTAGTTGTTAGTTGGATCTCATGCCTGACTCTCCTTGATAAAACCCATGTGACAAATATGTGGAAAAAATGTAAACCAAAATTAAAATAAATCTTAATATTTCTTAACTCCTTACTTGTGTTTTTATTTGACTTCCACTGTATGTAATAGTGTATTTGGCTTGATTTTCATCCTGAGAGAAAGAAAGAAAACATTTTATATTTTCATTCCAGCTACTGTAAATAATTAATTTAAAAATAAAACATGTAAAGGGGCATACAAAGGTGTTCTACTCATGCACAGTAAATTTCCAAATTAAGCTCAAATTGAAAAATATTGTGCAAATTCCTCACTTCCTTACCTGAGAATTGCTCTGAGTTTCATTGTATATAAAAGTGTTTTTAGTTTGCTCTCTATCCTGAAAGAAAAACAAAACATAATAGATGCATTTAAATTGGTGGTTCCTTTCAGTCAACTTTTAGTATGTGACAGAATGCAAAACATCCACCAACTTGACATCATTATTCTACCCCTAATGTCATTGGGCATGATGTTTGGTATAGATTATGTCATTACATGACATAACTGACCACCTTCTGGCATCACCACCTGCCCCTTTGCACAGTGTCTACAACTGGCAAAAGTGGCAACTCAAATTAGGGAGGGCTGATTATTTTTCAGCCAAAGCAACACTTATTTTTATTTAAATATAAAATGACCCTTTAAGCTATAAAATAAAACATATAGCTTAAAAAAGAAGCATATACACTTATTCCAATAAGTTGCAAATGTATATTTTTAGTTGTTTCTCTGCAGTCTGGATCTCATGTCTGTCTCTCATTGATTAACCCCACGTGGCACATGTGGTAAAGTTCCAAACTGAATAAAAATGTGAAAAACCTTTACAAATTAGTGCATTTCTTACCTGTATATTTCTCTGATTTAGCTGAACTTCAGTGCATGTAATAGTGTCTTTAGTTTGCACTTCCTCCTGATAGAAAGAATTTTAAAAGATTTGTTATTTTTATTCCAGCTAAATAATTATTATGGAAAGAAATTATGTAAAGAGACATTTTTATAGCCACTAACACCGGTAAGCTTATGGCAGTTTAATAGTCAATCTGACACTGATTACTAAATTGATATTCTTCTATTACTCCCAGCATGCTTTACCCTTTAATAAAACAGTAAGTTGGTGTATTCTGAGAGACACAATCATGTTTTGTAAGATTTATAAACCTTATGTACAAAGTAAAATTAAAGAATGAATTTAAGAAGAGAATTTTTTTTTTTACATTTTCTTTTGCCATAAAACAAGGGTTGTCCAGCCAAGGAGATCTGACTGGCATATCCTTATAACTAAACATTCTCTGCTATAACAAATTTTTGATTTAATTAATTTTGTAATTATAGAAGATTATTCAAAATGATGGTTTGATTTTGTGAAATGTGAATTATACCATTTTGAAAATTCGACCCTCAAAGTTTTTTTAAAGGCCTTTTTGGATTGAAAATTGACCTAATTCAAATAGGTCAATTTTCCATTGAATAAACATTGTTCAAATCGAACGATTACAAGGATTTTCTGCAAAATCCTTTGAATTCTTGGAACTTAGAAAAATGTTCAGTTTTTTTAGGTCCCCTATAGGCTAAAATGGCTATTCGGCAGCTTTAAGGCGGTGAAGTGTCGAAGTTGAAGGATTTTAAAGGACCAGTACTTGTTTCCATTCAAATCAAAATTTGGACTATTCGATAGACGAAGTAGCCCAAAATTACTTAAAAATTCGATTTTTTTTTTATTTGAATTTTATTAGAATATTCACTTCTAACCTTAGTAAATGTGCCCCTTAGTCTGCGGTCCTAGACAATCATCAGTGACTGAAGGTAGCCCATGCCTGATTGTCCAGTTAATAAGATTTGCACAGATATTAATGAGTGAGTCCTAGGTTTGAAAATACATAGGTGTATCGAATCAGTAGAAGGAGAGATGCACAGGAACAGACCCAGAAGTAGGTAAGTGTAAGGGGTTGTGCATGACCAGGGGGTGCAAGGGTTAATCCCTTAATGCTCATTCAGGAAGGAACTAGAGCCCACCCTGTATGCTGCACTCTGCTCTGATTGCTGGATAAAATACAGTGTCAGCTGCCAATAAGTAGGGGCAGTTAAGAGAACTGGTGGGGACAACTTACCTATCTCCGTTCACACTCCCCTTTTGAATCAAGCATAGTATAATGAAGGCCAGTTTCCTGACTGCTTTTGTTAGGCAAAACACAACCCTGTAAGACTATATATTTATTGTAAATACCCAGCTCCTTCCTGTGTTCATATATTTTATTTTATAAAATATATGAATACAAGAAGGAGTGGGGCAGTTACAATAAGTGACAAAATTACCCCCTCAGTTGTTAGTTGCTCTGCAGCCTGAATCTCGTGTTAGACCTTTATTGATTGATCCCACGGGAGAATGAAATTTTCCAACTACCCACTTCAAAAAGCCTTACCTGCCTGTTTTTCTGCACTTTGCTGTAAGTAATGGTGTCTTTCGTTTGTTTGTTATCCTGAAAAATTATACAACAATCATTTGCTATTTTCATTCCAACTATATAATTCCTATATGTAACACAATGTGACATAAAATGCCCATACAGCTGTCCTACTCACACCCCCGATTCTCCATAATTTGTAACATAAACTTAAATAAATTCTTTAAATCTGGTCAAAAACAATGTCCCTTGATGTCATATTCCAGCCCCCAGCACCACAGTCTGCTCCAAACCCCACAGATATGACATCATTTGCCATCCCCAATATCACAGGGCACAAATGCTGGCATTAGATTGCATTTAATGTCTTCAGCTGTAATATCATGAAATAAATAGGTGTACACAGAGTGTGCAGGAATATTGTAAGATGTTCTTGCATTTATTTGGCCACTGGCTATGGAGAGCATAAGGAAAGTTTTATAGTCCAACAACATCAGAGACTGAATAATAAAGCAATATTGCTCTCTATTTTCTAATTGCTTTAACCTTTAATAAAACCAAGTAAAGAACATGATTCAAAATACAGGTGGAATTTATCCATATTAATTTTCTTTACTTCAGGACAGTTTGCATGTTTTTACAGTTTCTGTTGAAAAATGCCCAACAGTTGGAAATTAATTACATATGTATTAATGTAGTACTGAGAATATTTTCTGTGTTTTTTTACATACAGATGACATAAGCGGTTATGAGCTGCCCTCTCACTTGTCAGTACATATGCCCATGGCCATCCCATACTGTAGTTGCAGATAATTATCACTGTCTATAGGTAACCCACGCCTGTTTGTCCAGTTAAGAAGAATTGCATAGAAATACTGTACATTTTCTAAGGACTCAGAAATCACTATTGTCTATTAACAATACCGTGTTCTTCAGTATAACTTCTAGAACTGAGTTACTGACCTTATTTAATGTACTGAATCACAAATCCCTATTTTGTGTCTAGGTTTAGGAGAAGGGGAGATGACCAGGAACAGACCCAGTAGTGGGTAATTATATAGTGGGTAGTCAGTAACTCAGTTCTGGAAGTTATACTGAGGAACACTGCATTGCTTTTTCACCAGTTTCAAGTGATATTGACACTAAACAAATGAATTTTAACATATGAATGTACATTAAGGGGCAGATTTACTAAGAGTCGAATTTAAGGGTTAAAAAACCCTCAAATTCGACCATGTGAATAGCTGGGATTTGTTAGGGAAGTAAAATCCTTCGAATTCGAAGGATTTTACCGTCGAACCATTGAATAGAAAATATATTCGATTCAATGGTCAAAATAGATCAAATCGAATGATTCAAACAATTTTAACCATTCAAAAAATAATTAAACCCAATTCGGTAGCTTTGATCTGGCGAGCTAGGCAGTTGAATACACAAGGGGAAGTAATTTGACTATTGAATAGCCGAATATTTGGATAGATTTTTATTCAAATCATTCGAATCATTTGATTCGATCAAGTTTTCTAAATTCACTGGTCGAAGTGGTCTTCAAAAACATTCAAAATTTTTTAATCTTTTTGAAAATTCAATCGAACTTCGAATCCTTCATGTGAATTTTGTAAATCTGCCCCTAAATGTTACCTATACTGTAGGTCATGTTGATAATTTTTTTCCGAGAGGTTTGTTTTTGTATATAATTGTTAGTTGAAGTTCCTAAGCCTGACTCTGTGACACTCTGACTTTGCCAACCTGACTGTCCCATCTCAGCCTGTTAGTTACAGTTTCTAATGCTAACGGACTCCTGCTGCACAAATATGGCAGCCCCCTCATACAGGAACATGGGGGATCAGACAGATAATATAAAAACATCATGCAAAATACTTTATGGCAAAGTTAGAAGTAGCTTTCAAAGCCAATATTAAAATAGATGTAAAAAGAGTTTAATTTCAGGTGTCAGTACCTCTTTAATATGGGAACTAACATTTTTTTATTATTTTGCAAATTCCTTACTTCCTTACCTGAGCATTTGTTTGAACATTACTGCATGTAATAGTATTAGACTGGTTGTTATCCTGAAAGAAAGAAAATGAAACATCCATTTTCATTCCAGCCAAAGTCCTTTAATGGGACATAAACCTTCCACAAAGCTGCCCTACTCTACACTATCATCTCTCCAGCATGGGTGATTTAAACTTTATAGGAAGATATACAGTAGTAGATAAATGTTGTTTGGGTGGCCAGTAAATTAAGTAAGGTCAGTAACTTAGTTATGTAAGTTACACAGATGGAGAGTAGACTGCTGTTAAACCAGGTTAATCTACAGTAGAAGTTTTTTCGAAATGAAAAATACCAACTAAATTCTAAATAAGGTTGAAAGACATAAGGTACTGTAAGATTTGCATACAAAAAAAGCAAATTAATTTGGGGTATCAATTATTAGGCACCTGCCAGTGATTTAAATGGCTTTTTTCCTTACCCAGTGCCCTTTTTAGAAAATAAAATGTACTGGCATGAGGGAAAAAGTTGCTAGTGTCAAGCTGCCATGTTATTACCTTTGTCAGTCATTCCTTAGCAGACTAGGTTAGAATTGTGCATGCACAATACAATAATTTTTTTTCAGATTTGTTTTTTTTTCTCAGATTTTCAGAGTTGGAGTCACACCAGATAACTGCCACAGATCATACATTTGTGCAGTTCCTGTGCTGCCATCTGACCACTCTCTTGTCTGATGCTGGGCGTGCCTTACTAATTGGATTTTAGTTCCCTGTGCTCAGTTTCCGCTCTGTTTCTTTTTTAGGTAAAGGCAACTTACATTATATATGAATCAAATGATCCTGTAAAGCTATCAAATAAAAATTATGAGATAAAAAATAAGTGGGTAATTACAGTAAGTGATGATGAAGGTTTTCATTCATTCAGGTCATGGTATATTTACAGGGAAAAGTTACAAACTAAACAAAAAATTTTGAATCGTGAACATTCTTTACTTACTTGAGTATTTCTCTGATCTTCACTAAATATAACAGTACAATCAGGTTGTTCTTTATCCTGAAAAAAATCAACTAAACGTTGGCTATTTCTATTGGCTATTTTCATTTCAGCTAGATACAGCCTTTGTAACAGTACATTTGAAGGAACATACACCTTCCACAAAGATCTCCTACTCACACCCCCAGCCCTCCAGCATCAGTTACCTACATTTTTTTAAAAGTAAGTATATGATTTGATAAAAATGGGAGAAAGATGTTTATATTTGATCTTTGTAAGAGTACAATGTCATCAGATAGAAGGCTCTCCTGTTGGCACCCTAACTACACCAGGAGAGCCTTCTATCTGATTCAATCGAATTGATTTTACCTCCCCACTATTCCCTTGGTCAAATTTTTCATATTTGAAATTCGACCAATAGTAAATCTGCCCCTTAATGATTTCAAAGTTTAATTTGTCTTTGTGATTTTTTTTTTCCGTTCCATACTAATGCATTTTTTAAAAATCATGTTACTGGTCATTTAAGAACCAAGTAAATTTTGACTAAATAAAAAAACTGTTGTTCTGCAAAATTTCTGTGACTGGCATATATTTATAACTAAACAGTCTCTGTTATAACAAGTTCAATTTAGCAAGAAGTTTAAAATATTGGTTGCCTAGACTGAAATGTAAATAATCCTTCAAATTCCTTACTTTCTTACCTGAGTATTTGTCATAACTTCACTGTATGTAATAGTGTAATTAGATGGTTTGTTAACCTGAAAGAAAATAAATTAAACATTTGATATTTTTATTCCAACTAAATAATTCCTTTGACAAGAAACAAAATGATACGGATCATAAATTTCCCACAAAGCTGTTCTACTCACACACCAAGATCTCCAATGCGTTATTACAGTTGTTAAAGGATTCTCTTGGGTTTTTTTTGCATTTAGATTTTTGGGTATTTGCTGTTGCTTCACTATCCCGCTTATAACACTGAAGGTGAAATTGACTCATGACTTTGATGCATGAGGTGACAGACGTTATTGGTTAGGAAAATTAGCATAACTTGCTTATTATCAGAAAACCATTCCAGATAGTATATGTGACTCCAGAAAACGCACAACTGTTATATACAGGAATTTCCTGTAAATGATATCCTTATAAATGGTGCTTAGTGTTGTCATCAGGTATTATTGATGCTTGATGATGTAATATCTACCAAAAATCTTTGAGATTGTGTATAATAATAAATAATGTACACCCTGGTGTAAAATATTAGTCACCTTAGAGTTGCATGACCTTTTTAAAAATCCCTGGTCTTTGGTTTTGTGCTTTTATGAAAACTCATGAAACTCCTCAATGACTTACAATATCCTTATATTTTACATTGGCGGGTACAAGGTTTGCATAACTTGCTGCTGTTATGTATAAATGATGACTAACCAATTGTTTCTCATGTCGAGTTGTCACCAAATGCTCTCTTTTCCTCTTTACCTAAAAATGTGTTTCATTTGAAACTGCTCCACTCCTAAAGAGTAGTGCCATTGCTTACTGGTTAAAGGGAAACTATGGTGAAAATAAAAGTGCAATATGATAAGTATGTCATGGAAAAAATAAACCTTCTAAATATAATCATTTGAACAATCTGTACTATTTTACTACCCCATCACAGAAATGTGTCTCTCTGCATGCAGCTTTATGTCAGTTGGTTGTTTTGAAAGACAGTTATCTCTAATACATTGTCTATACAAAGGGAGCACACATCAATTTATTTGGCCTAACTGTCAATCACAAAAACATACTGTGACTCCACAAAAGGAGGGATTTTAGTTCTTTCCTCCTCACTTCTCAGTTGCTATTCTTCTCTAGTTAAGCAGAAATGGAAGACCGCAAAGATGAATTATATTTAGTACAGGTATGGGACCCATTATCCAGAATACTCGGGACCGGGGGTTTCCAGATAACAGATCTTTCTGTAATTTGGATTCTCTTTCCTTAAATCTACTGAAAGATCATCTAACATTAACTAAAACAAATAGGCTGGTTTTGCATTCAATTAGGAATAATTATATCTTAGTTTGGATAAAGTACAATCTACCGTTTTCTTATTACAGAGAAAAAGGAAATCATTTTTACAAATTTGGATTATTTCTTTATAATGGAGTCTATGGGAGGAGGCCATTCCGTAATCAGGAGCTTTCTGGATAATGGATTTCCAGATAACGGATACCATACCTTTACTGAATATATTAGCTGTTGGTATCAGAGGCCCCACAGCAAATTCATTTTAGGGCCCCCCAACATATCTAGAGATTGTCCTGTATTACCAGTATATATTTAATAATGCCCTATTAATGAGGGCCTCATGGGGCCCCCTATTATGCCTGAGCCCCCCTGCAGTCACAGGCTCGCTTCTTCTGTAGTTGCATCTCTGGTTGGTATGGATCTAGCAAGTATAAAGAACATGGACAAGTATACCATGAAACATGTTCAAAAGTCACATACCTTTCGTTTTTGTCGTATTCCATAATAAAGACCTATAGCAACAAGAATGACACACAGTA
>CM044445.1:113797955-113818996 GCA_024363595.1 Xenopus borealis
ATCTGCCCCAAGTGAATTGGTACTGAAAAAGACAAGATTTGTTCACACAGTTAGAATGAATATGCCACAGAAACCTGTATGCTACTTAACTGCTTGCCTAACATTGTGCTAGAATTGCTGAATTATTTGTGAGGGGCCAGTTCCAAGCTGGTCTGGGCACTAGGTAGCCAGGCACTAGTCTTTTAAATAAAACTTCAACCTCAGTTCTCTACCTCCGGTAGGCTAGCAATTTAAGCTTGAAAAAGAACAGATAACATAGCACACAACATATAAAAAATCTTTGTGTTCTGAAGGACATCTATAATCTTCCATGTAACCTGTGTATGTTGTTCTATTTCTGACTTCAATGATTGCCCCCATGACTACACATCAGCTTATTAATACTGTATAAATTATAGTAACATTTCTGAATCAAACAGGTCAGATTTACTAGTGCAGGGTAATGGTATATTATAAATTAACTACTTTAAAACACTTTCATTCTTTGGCGTTACTGTTCCTTTAAATGAGAAGGATCTGGCATTGTTGTGGATAATAAGCTGTGTAACTCTAGGCAGTGTCATTCTGTGACTACTACTGCAAATAAAGTTCTGTCTTGCATAAAAAAGGCCATTAACTCAAGGGAAGAAAACATAATCTTGCCTCTTTATAGGTCCCTGGTAAGGCATCAGTTTGAGTTTGGAGAGCAGTGTTGGGCTCCAGTCTTTAAGAAGCATATTAATGAGTTGGAGAGAATGCAGATATGCAACTAGACTCGTACAACTATGAGGGTAGACTTTCATGCTTGGGGTTGTTTTCTCTGGAGAAAAGTCATCTTTGAGTAGATGTGATAACTCTTTACATGTACATTAGTAGGATCTTAGATGTTAGAGGCCATCACTTTAGATATGAGAAGCAGACTTTCATTTCAAGCAGTGTAGGTGGTTCTTCACAGTGAGGACAGTGAGGTTATGGAATGCCCTGCCTGGTGATGATAGCTGATTCTATTTATTTATGCATTATATGGCTGATGATGATAAGTGATGGGTGAATCAGACCTGTTTTGCTTTAGCAAAAATTTGTAAAACTGTGAAAATTGCCTAAGGCATTAAGGTCAATGGGCAACAAAAAAACGTTTTTGATGTGGGATAATTTGCAACATTTTCACGATGAAACATTGTCAATAAATGAATATCATTTATATATGTGAGTGTATAGATCGTATGAGAGCTTGTATATATGCACTTAATTTGGAAGGACTTTTCAACTTACGTAACTATGCAACCTAAATATGTAACTGGACCAAAGAAAAGCTGTTTTATATTTGATATAGTCTGATATCATTATAACCGGTAATTATTTCTATTGCAGGCTTCCCTTACCTACGTATACCAGCCTTTTCATGTGATACTGTGCTGACTACTATAGTTTGCTCACAAATGTTACTGGGGAGAACATTGTCCACCATGAATGCTTCAATAGCAACTTCAAAAGTAGTAGTAGTGAGCAAAATCCCTTTAATACTTTCTTCAGTGCATGTAAGAATTGGAAATACTGCTTTTCAGCCTGGGTGTTATGGTGACATACCTAAAAATGCCTTATTTTTACCTGAACTCCAACATATATAGTGAGCATAATGATCCTCCTGACATTCAAGGTTTTTTCAGAGAAAATTCAAATAGAGTCTTCATTGACCTAGGGGCAAATTTACTATTATTCCCCATAATTTGCTCGACCAAATTCGATATTCAATTAGCATTCAATCGTCGAATGCTAAACGAATAATTTTAGGCTACCTTTTATTTGATATTCGATCATTTGACGATCAAATACAAATGTATTCAATCAGTTGAATAATTTATTCGATCAGTCGAATAAATCATTCGATCATTCAAATGATTCTTCTGATTCGAATGATCGAAGACTTCGATCGTACGAATCCTATTCGATCAGGACTTAGTCTCAGGAGTGCTCCCATGGGCTTCTATTGAATTCGGTAGGTTCAATTTTTAATCCTTCGCTGATCGAATGATATATTCGTTCATTCAAATCTATACGAATGTATTCGATCATTGGACCATTCGCTATTCGATGATCGAATATGACAAAATTTGCACATTCGACCAAACAAATAATTCCTAAGTTTGAAATTCGATCTAATTCGATCAAACTTCGATCTATTCACGTGAATTTAGTACATCGGCCCCCTAAAGTCTGATGGTGTGTATCAAAGTCTGTCATAGGAACACATTGCATCACAAAATGTCCATCAACTAAATGCATGTGCTGTTGGTCTGTTTTCCCACCTAATGACTTTCTGTGTGTAACAATAAATTCAGTTCTTCATACAGGTCTGTCTGCTCTGAGCTGTAACAATTCTCACTCCCTCATGTACACACACACACTTACTTACCGAACACAGAGAGAATATAAGAAATATCTTTCTTTTTTCCATTAACATGAATGTGTGCAGTGAAGATGCCACTATCCTCCATTCTCAGATCTCTGATCTGTAATGCAGTTCCATGATTAGTTTTTTCAAGGCGGTTGTGGAAATAATTCTTATTCCCTCTGATAAACTTGTGGTTTCTGAATTCAGCCAGGTGTATTTTTTTCCCTTTGTCATGAAATATCCATGATATTCTTTCAATGGAAGTTTCCAGATTCAGAGAGGTTGGCAGTGTGACAGTCTCCCCTACTCGACCAGCCACCTGTACAATGTCTCCTCTTCCTACAAACACAAAGAAGTAGGGAATGAAAAACACTGACACTCAGCTTCCCATTTTATCGATCATTTATGGGGCGAGACAGAGAGAGTAGTTGTCTTGGGCCCCTGGATACCTTCTTATTATCAAAGTCGCTTTCAAAACTTTGCAAGGGCTGCACCTCTCCTCTGGAATTCTCTCCCACAGCCAATTTTCTCCCAAACTTTCTGCTTTAAAAAGAGCTCTTAAAACTCACTTACTTAGAGAAGCCTACCCTCACTCTGTTTATCTACCAAATGCAATAATATATTTTACATCTTTCACCTGCTTATTTCTGATATTGCCCACTCCCTCGCCTTGTGTCTCATTCCCTTCCCCCTTTTGATTGTAATCTCTTTTGCACAGGGCCTTCCTCACCTTCTGTACTGGTACTGGTTGTTATGTACTGTATGTAACTCTGCATGTTCTATATGTATATATATGTAATTCATGTGATTTCTACGTAGAAGCACATTCATTTTACAGAGCTGCACAATATGTTGGCACGCTAAAAAAACATGATAGTAATAAAGTCAAATGCACATAAAATTAATTCTTAGTAAGGTAGTATAATATAAAGAGTGATGTTTTGTGCCACTTTGTGTTTTTCTGAACTGTTTCTCCTCTGTCCAAAAAATGATAATTATATTTGTTTGTTTGCATCATCAGCCCTTTCAAACCAGAAAACAGAATTGCAAATTCTTTCTGAGGCTGGATTATTGTTTTATCACTTACTTTCTTTTCAGATCTTCGCCTGTTGATCTTCTGATCTTTCTGGTTGCTAATGTAAGTTTGGCCTTAGCAAGAAGACACATCGGAGAAGCACAAAAGCACAAAAACACTTCACTAATTCAAAAACCACAGACAAAAATAAAGAGTGACTGCAAATTGTCTTAACATACAAATGTCCACCGGCCAAGAATAAACTGCACTTAGATCGTAAACTTGGTAATTAAATATATTGCTTATGAATCTTACCAAACATTAATTATTTCTCCTCATAAATGCGACTCTTGTATGAGCTGTTTTTCACATTCTCTGAACAGTCACAGCTATTTACCACAGTTATTGTATTCTTAAAACAACAACTGAATCATTTTAGAATGTTACTGATTTAAACATTTTCATATGCAGTTATCTGTTTAGTAGGGAGGTCCATATATGGATTTAATTGTAATTTGTTTTTTATCAAAGAGTAATTGTGATTAAACGTTTTTTTCACACAATCACCTTTTTCTTTTCATTTGCTATCGTATTTAGAAAATCGATTTGGGAAACAGTCACATGACATTGAGAAAAAACCTCAACTGCTGCAAAAATGAATTGTGATATTTATTTTCAAAACGTCTATAGAAATCTAAGAAATGTTGAAAAGTAAAGTATATTGAATACGCATCCCATTGACTTCTATAGAAAGTTTAGTTTCTGAATATTTTCAAGCTTTCAAGATTGTTACAATTGATAAACCTCAAAAATGTAAGTGTGGAATATGTGAATACAAACTATTTCACAAATCTCAGCAAAAACTTGTATTGGAATTGCCACCTAACTGTAGCTACAGTCTGCTAGTGTTTAGAAACATTCAATAATAAATTATATTTAATGTGCTGTTTAACAATGAATTCAGTTCTTCCATACAAGTCTATATGATCTGACCAGCAAGAAATCTCACACCCCTGTGCACTTCCACATACACACACTCACTTACCCAACACAGTGAGAATATAACTAATGTCTATAACACTTCCATTGACAGTAATGTGAGCAGTGAAGACTCCACTATCCTCCATTCTCAGCTCTCTGATCCGCAATGCGGTTCCACTGTTAGATCCTTCCAGGCGGTTCATGAAGTAGTTGTTATTCACTCTGATAAACTTCTTGTGTCTGTATTCAGCCAGGAGTACTTTGTCCCCATTGTCATCATACATCCATGAAATTCTTGTTGGTAGGTTCAGAGGGCACTGCAGTGTGACAGAATCTCCTGCACGGCCAATCACCTGGATGTCACCTTCTGCTATAAACACAAAGAATTAGGGAATAATCAATACTGACTCCCACCTTCCTATTTAAGGGTTCATCTTCTAGTTGGGCAGAGAGGGCATTTGTTATAAGAGCTTGGTCTCTTGGATTGGGCATATTACAACAAACTATTAACTAGTTCAAAATATAGAGAATAAAATAAAAGCCAGGGTCATATTGTCTCATAATATCAATATCTAAGTTATGTTAAAAGTTGTTTTGCAATTTACATTAATTATTTGATTTTTCACTTTCTGGACTGGTGGGATAATAGAAAAAAAAAAACAGGTCCTAGTATTTATTGGCCACCAATAGTGATGTAACCCGCGATTCGCCGCTGGCGAATAAATTCGCGAAACACCAACAAAGATTCGCCACAGAAAAATTCGCCCAAAAAACGAGTCGAATGTCGGAAACGATGCGATTGACGCAACGCGTGTCAAAAACGACGCGCGACTCGTTTCGTGAATTTTTTCGGCGAAGCGAAACGGGTGAGATTCGCCCATCACTAGCCACCAACCCAGACCCACTTATAATGGATGCTGCCAATGCTCCCTCGTCCATTTACATCTGTCCACAGCCATTTGAGAATAGAAAATACCTTTCTACTGGGAATAGGATTCACAGTTGGTAATCGCTAAATTGTGCCAAAATACAGAAGAAGGCATTAAGGGGCAGATTTACTAAATTCACATGAATGGATCGAAGTTCGATCGAATTTCGATCGTACGATCCAATCAAATCACCGAATGATCGAATACATTCAAATAGATTCAAATAATCAAATATTCGATCATTGAAGGATTTAAAATTGAAAGGGTTTTCGAATGCCTACTTCGCCAGTTTGAACCTACCGAATACCAATAGAAGCTTATGGGAGCGCTCCCATAGGCTTTTTAGACTAAGTCCTGCTCGAATACCATTGGTACGATCAAAGTCCTCGATTGTTCAAATCGTACGAATTATTCAAATTATCGAATTAAATAGAATACTTCATTCTCGATCAACATCGAGGAATCAAGATCGAAGGAAAAGGTAGCCTAGAACTATTCCATAAGCATTCGAATATGGAATGCTTATCGAATACCGAGGAAAATCGAGGAAATTTGGGGGAATAATAGTAAATTTGCCCCTAAGTGTCAATCTTAATGGGATGTTCTTAGAGCTGATTAAGGCATGAGATAATGCACATACCCTCTGATGACTGGATATGATGCATAATGCTTTTTCATGCAAGACTACCTTTGCTACAGTACCTGATATGAGTTTAAATTCTTAATTATCTTATTACCTAAATAAACTCACTATTCAAATAAATAGTTAGGATTTCCCCCCACATTTTACCTTTGTTGTGTCACACACAATGTAATATAAATAGTTAGGATTTCCCCCCACATTTTACCTTTGTTGTGTCTCACACAATGTAATATTATATTCTTGACTTTCTTGCAACATTATATTTTCTAAGGCTGGGATGAAATGCATAATTTGCTTCCCTGTAAAAATACACTTACACACTTCAGTAGCATATGCAAGTTTAAAATCAATCCAAATGACCTCTTATTTAGTTGAACTCAGTATTTTAACAGTTTGCTAGTGCCGGGATTGCTCCACCCATATACAAACCTTTAATCTTTGCCTCCTTTTTTATGTCTGGCTTTATGTCTGTTTGTGTTTCTGTTCGTATGTCTGGTTGTAGCTCCGTTTGTATCCATGGTCGAATCTCTGTTTGTATCTTTGTTTGTATCTCTGTTTTTATATTTGGTCGTAGCTCTGTTTGTATGTCTGTTTGTATCTCTGGTTGTAGCTCCGTTTGTAGCTTTGTTTGTATCTCTGTTTGTATCTTTGGTTGCAGCTCTGTTTGTACCTCTGTTCGTATCTCTGGATGTAGCTCTGTTTGCATCTCTGGCCGTATCGCTCTTTGTATCCCTGTTTGTATATTTGATCGAATCTCTGTTTGTATCTCTGATCGTATTTCTGTTTGTATCCTTGGTGATGTCTCTGTTTGTATCCCTGTTTGTATCTCTTTTCGTATCTCTGATTGTCTCCCACCAAGTGACTTTAAAAGTACCGATACAATGTTCCTGTGAGCAGGATTCTGTACCAAGCAGAACAATTCTGCCCCTAATGACATATTTCTTAGTGATATAATGATGGTGTTGCCATTTGCATATAGTATGTCAGTGCCATTATCTCTGTAGACCCAACTGTAAGACAGCTTTGTTGAATTTGATGGGATAGAACAATGAAGATGACAAACATCAGTGGAATTCTCTTCAAAAGTAACTTCTATCACTGGTTGTGGTATAGATTCTGAAATTACACACAGATAATATTTTAAATACATTTATTATTTATTATATGTTTATTATCAATAATAATATTCACTTTAATAGTTCTTTGTCCACAGTGAGAACTCATTGGCCATTACTGGTTGCTTGAGAATCAATAATGGACAAATGCCTGCTCGAGAACAGCCAATTTTTTTAAGCTTATTGTGCAGAATAGGGTACATCAATTTCAGTGATATGGTAAAAAAAATTGTCAGTAATATATGATACAGTACTTAGTACACATCAGGGTGCAGTGGCCGTTCGCAGGGAGAGTGCCAACAGGCATAGAGGACAATTCACTAGCGAAAGAGACCATCAATAGTGCAGTTTTGTTTCCTATCCCCAGATGAATTTTCGCTCAGGTGAACGACTGTTACTCTGCAAATTCACAAAAGTGCTAATTTTACATAGCATGACTTTTGCCAGAGTTTCCTTCACCAGCTTAGACCTGGTGGACTGATAAGACGAAGCTACATCCTCCTCAATCTTATATCAGTAACATCATATCTTAAAAAAAGTGTTTTTTTTCATATTTTAAAGCTGGATTGCCTTCAAAAGTTCTAACTATTAAAGATGTTTGTGCTAACATTTTTTTCCCAACAATTTGAGGGGCATGCCACATTAATTGTAGGGTGGGCTTGTGTCTAGGACATTAGAGGATCTCTTTTGTCTTTATTATGTTTCCTTGGACATTTGGAATAATAAGTGGCCACTTCAAGCATTTGCACCAACATCTTTAGTAAAGACGTCTATATGACCTATAGGTACCCGCCCTATAGATTAAGAGTACTAATGAAGTTTTGCAAAGTACAGATAGAGTCACTTGGATTTGTAAGTTAAATGCGTCGTGACTCAGCATTAATTGAAGAAACTGTGTTATCTAAAGTTATCTTAACTCATTTAATGCATTTAACCTTTTCATTAGCATACCAAAGCTCCATTGTTTTCAATGGTGAACTCTTTAATTGGATGGGATGCTGTGACACAATATTCTGTGATAAGTGGGATAAATGAGATAAATGAGTTAAGTCGCGACGCATTAAACTCACCATCCAAAGTGACTGCATCTGTAGAAATAAACGCTAGTGGAAGTTCGCTATCCAATGCTCGCGCTGATGAATTAATGCTAGCCAGACTTCACAAGCGTTTGGCTACAGAGATGCAAATTCACATTTTAGTGAATTGGCCAATTCGTAACAAATTTGCACCTGGTGAAGTGGCACGATGTGTGGCAGAGCCTTTGCTGGTGAAAATTCACCCTTTGGTGAATTTGCCCCATAGAGTTTGAACCTGGATAATCTTATCCATTTTGTCCAGAGAAAGGAAAGATTGTTTCATACTTACTGTGATCTTTCTTTCCTAGACAAACTCAATGTTGTTTCTTAACATACTGACATGGAGGTTGTCTAGGGAAAGATTGTCTCATACTTACACTACCATGATCTTCTTTCCTAGACAAACTCTATGTCAGTATTATAAGTACTGACATTTAGGTTGTCTAGGAAAATTGCCCCACTTAAGTTCAGATAAAGGAGATAATTTTTCCCCAGTTCTTCCCCCACAAATATAGCCATATATTCTGCTTATAACTTGGGCATAGCGGCAATGTGCACACAAAGTCACCTTTTGCACATGTAATAAATATAAATCTGACACCACAATTTGCATCACAATTCATTTTGGGTAAACATTTTTATTTTTAAGCTTGTCTGGGAAATTGGTGGTACAGTTTCTCTTCTTAAAAGATGGCATTCACAATAGATTACTCATTGAGGAGCTTTTTTCCTTTTTCAGAATTGTTTACCATGAGAGGGTTACAAAATGTTCCAAGATTCTTTACCTCAGGGTGGAGATTTAAAGAAGAAAAGCTCTTCTAACCTGCTTTCATATAATCCAAAATCTATATAACTAACAAAAGCTAGCTATACCAAACAGTTCATGGTATATTGGGATGACAAATATGTTTTGCTGAAAGAAGTTCCTGGGGAGAACTTTCTCCAGTATGGCTGCTCAATTTAAATCCTCATAAGTAGCAGTAGTCATCACAATCCCTTTAATACTTTCTGACCCTTAAACAGCTTGATAATGGGACTTGTAGATAAAGATATATTAAGTATTAAATACTAAGAGTGAGACATTTTGTAGAACCTGAAGGCACAAAAAATCATGATGATTGTTTGCAGATTAAGATATACCATATTAAAAAGTGACCCCATGAGAAACTCTTCAATTTTTTTTACCTGAAACCCAAAATACTTTAGGGTCCTAATAATTCTTCTGGAAGACCTATAGTAGCAGGTACATCCAGTATTATAGCAAATGTATCTAAATGGTCAAAATGTATCCATGGTCAAAACCTACTTTCTTATTTAAGAGATTCCCATAATCTTCCTGAAAGTTTGAGGTCTATAGTTTGCTACAAAAGATGGAGAAGTTTATTTATAGTGCCTGTTATATAAACTGAAGCTAAAGTCTGGTGGTATGTAGAGTCTATCAGGGGAAATTTATGTAATCTATTGCATCATAACATGTCCATCACTTAAATCCTTGTGCTATTGCTTTGGTTTTAAGTTTGTCTACTTCCCTAATGGCTTCTGTTATTTTCTGTTTAACATTAAGTTTAGTTCCTCCATACAAGTCTGTCTGCACAGACTCTCACACTCATGTACATATGGAATGCATATACAGACACACACTTACTTACCGAACACAGTTAGAATATAAGAGATATCTCTCTTTCTTCCATTAACAAGAATGTGTGCAGTGAAGATTCCACTATCTTCCAATTTCAGCTCTCGTATCCGTAATGCGGTTCCATGATTAGCTTTTTCAAGGCGGTTGAGGAAATAATTCTTATTCACTGTGATAAACTTGTGGTTTCTGAATTCAGCAAGGATTTTCTTTTTCCCATTGACATGAAACATCCATGAGACTCTTTCAATGGCAGCTGCCAGATTCTGATAGGTTGGCAATGTGACATTCTCCCCTACACGGCTATTCACCTGGAGAATGAGGTCTCCTCTTCCTATAGAAACACAGAAGTAGGCAATTGACCTTAAAATAATCTATTGGTAAGGTAGTATGATACATTTTGATTATATATTAAGACTGTTAGCCTTTCTCATCTGTCCCTAAACTGACATTTAGGGGGTCATATCTTAAACCTTATTTTTTCTTGTAGGGTTTTTAGGGCAATTTTATTTTGGAGATTTATTATACTATGACTATGAATATTTTCATTCATCCAGGTCATGGCATATCTAGTATAAATAATTCTAAAACAACTGGACTTGCATAATAATTACTGATACTTGAATGAGCAGTGATTCAAACATCTTCAATGATAACTCAGCAAGTCTCAGCAAGATATAATACTATCTGTCTGTCTGTTTGTCTGTCTCTCTCTCTCAATCTCTCTCTCTCTCTCTCTCTCTCTCTCTCTCTCTCTCTCTATATATATATATATATATACATATGCTGCAAAAAGCCCAAAGTTGAAAATCCACCATCTCAAACCTGTCGAGGTCATGTATAAGTCAATGGCAAAGCTCCTTATTCCAATTTGAAGATATCATGGTCTGTGCTGAGTTTCATCTGATATTCCCAAATATTCAGGGTTTTTGGGCTATACACCCAAAAAAATTGAGTGATTTGTGAATACAGGCCAAAAAATTTGTACAATTTTGCCCCCCCCCCCCCGATTTTATCTTTTTATGAACTGCTTTACTTGTTCGCTACACAGTCAGAGGTACAATTACTTCATGCTGCTTAAATGTTTTTTTCAAAACACATCAGTTAATAGTGCTGTTTCAGTAGACTTCTGCACTGAAATCCATTTCTCAAAAGAGCAAACAGATTTTTTTATATTCAGTTTTGAAATCTGACACGGGGCTAGACATATTGTCAATATCCCAGCTGCTCCTGGTCATGTAACTTGTGCCAGCACTTTAGGAAGGAACAGCTTTCTGGCAGGCTGTTGTTTTTCCTTCTCAATGTAACTGAATAGTACGCAGTGGGACAGGGGTTTTTACTATTGAGTGCTGATCAACCAGGCAGCTGTTATCTTGTGTTAGGGAGCTGTTACACTGTTCTGTTGTTTGGCTGCTGGGGGGGGGGAAGGGAGGGGTGATATCACTCCAACTTGCAGTACAAAAGTAAAGAGTGACTGAAGTTTATCAGAGCACAAGTCACATGACTTGGGGCAGCTGGGAAATTGACAAAATGTCTAGCCCCACGTCAGATTTCAAAATTAAATATAAAAAAATCTGTTTGCTCTTTTGAGAAAGGGATTTCAATGCAGAATTCTGCAGGAGCAACACTATTAACTGATGCATTTTTTCCCATGACAGTATCCCTTTAACAATAAAAAATCAGTTCATCTGTACTTCTGTGTGATCTAAACTTCAAGAAAGCTCACAAGACATGCAAATACAGGCACACTCACTTAC
The DNA here is from genome assembly GCA_024363595.1 of Xenopus borealis. Taxonomy (NCBI): domain Eukaryota; kingdom Metazoa; phylum Chordata; class Amphibia; order Anura; family Pipidae; genus Xenopus; species Xenopus borealis. Next base: position 113,809,479 of record CM044445.1, read on the forward strand.
CGAATACATTGAGAATATAATTAATGTCTGTAGTACTTCCATTAACAGTAATACGAGCAGTAAAGACTCCACTATCCTCTATTCTCAGATTTTTGATCCTTAATGCACTTCCACTGTTAGATCCTTCAAGGCGGTTGACAAAGTATTTGTTATTCACTCTGATAAACTTCTGGTTTCTGTATTCAGCCAGGAGAAGGTTTACCCCGTTGTCACCAAACATCCATGAGATCTTTGTTGGTGAATTCAAAGGGCACTGCAGTGTGACAGTCTCCCCTATACGACCAATTACCTGGATGTCTCCTCCTGCTGCAAACACATAGAAGTAGGACATTATCAACATTGAATATCACTGTCCTATTTTAAGGGTACGTGTTTGGGTGGAATAGAAAGGGCATTTGTTGTGGGTCATTTTATTTATCTGCAGTATTTGCATCCCAGATGTGGCCCACCAGTTGGTGCTGACTACACTATCCTACTCATAAAACATGAATATCCTTAAGAAGACAAAGAATGATGGGAATTGCAGCTGATCAGCAGCTGAAGGGTCCCATTTTGGACCAATCAGGATTGAAGTAGTTTATTTTCAAGGTGAGGATCACAGCTTCTCTTTAGTGGACTGGACATAACCAGTTACATAACCAATTATTAAAGGGGCAGCTTACCGTAAACTTAACTTCTAGCAAGATGCAGGAGTGACATTGTGACATAATTTGTAATTCTCCATATTTTAAAACTTTTCTCTGATATCTGATATTTCTCTGATATCTCTGTCTCTCTCTAAAGGCCCTACACTTATACAAAGAGTTTAGGAAAGAGGGAAATTGGTTGCATCAACCCTTACAACTTTAAAAGGGTGGGGCTGAGGAGGCTGGAATTTATTTTAAAAAAGTCAACTAAATTCCGATAAATAAATCAGCTATTCCACCACTAATAGCCCCCAGACCTCCACAGATTTCTCTCTTATTGTCTACTGTAAAGATACAGTATGTAGCACACAATCTGGATTACAGTGCAATAAAGCAGCCTCACAGTGTAGTTGCCCAACAGCATTCCACTTTCCTCCAACAAGGCAATACACCATATGCCTGCAATGACTAGCAGCTCTTTTATTCCCAGGCTAATCTAGACTGGATGCCTTTCTTTTATAGGTAAACTATAACAGAACTAGCCTTCTGGCTAATCTACTGTACTGAGTCAACCTGGATGCATACATCTCTGATTAAAGAAGTACGTCTTGTATTTTTTGGATCATGTTTCAAGAAAAAATAAGCTAAATAAATGTCTGTCTTTCCAAAACTCTTCATATATGTTATTTGCTTTTAGACCTCCCTTCATCTGGTAACATCCAAAGTAAACCTAACCAAGGTCCAGCCTTACACGCTGCTCTTCTCTTTTGCCCACAGTCTTAATTACTGGGGAGTGCCAATATGTTAGGCACCAACCAGTAATTATTATATTTTCTAACTTACTCCACCGCATTTTACACAAAGCTAAAGGTAGTTACACCAATCACTGGGAGTGAAGTGTTAACTATATACAAGTAATACAAAGCACTCTTTCTTGAATCAGAAGATCCCATTAAATACATACAATGTTAATATAAAATAAGTTATATGTTGTACTAAAAGTTATATTTTCATATCCCCACACCCCATTTCTTTCCTGTGCCTAATACCCTACAAAGGGCCTTCATGCTTTGTATGACCATTTCAGTTGCTGAAAGTCAGACTGTTTCCTGAATGCAATGCAGTACAACTTTAATCTGATTTCCTTCTTTCTATAACCTGTCATATATTGCATTTGTTCTTTCAGCCTTCCTTCATTTTCTCACCACCAATCCTTGCCCTGATGCTGAATCTCCATAAGTCGACCCAATTTCCACCTCTCTACTATCTTTTTGCCTACAGCCATTTCTACTGTTTCTCTCCTCTCCTTTCTCTTCAATAAATCTTTGCAATAAAAAGATCCATTTATAAAGAACTGTACCGGCATGGGTGCAATTATTTTGGGAAAGGGGGGCACTATTGCAGAGAAAATGTATTTGAGTTTTGTTGGTCAATTCAATTAGTTATAAATAGGGATGATCCTTGAGCTGCTTCCACTTGAGCCAGCAGACCTGTTGCTGCCCACTTTCTTTAGTGTTTGAGCATGTCAAGAGGGGACTAATGCAGAGATAACTATTGCATGTTTTAAAAAATGAAAATATTGCTATTTGTCGCCCCTTGTAATTGGATGCTCACTGCCCTGAGACAAGGTTTTCATTCTGCCTCATGGTTATAAATAACAGTGCCACTAACATTCATATAATATCTACTTCACCATTTGTGAGTCTTATAAAATGCTCTTATGATGCCCCTTATTCTCTGTACCCTGTGGATTCACCTGAACGGAGCCCGAGGCACAGCATAGCACTATTACTTGGCATTTCAGCTGAAAATTATTCAATAATCCATTACCAAATCATTGTTTTCCTCACCTGATGTGTGGGTTAAGCAGAGTCCACACAGTGGATGGAGAAAAATATTTTCTAAAGCATATTCCCCCAATGGTGTGTTTTGCCCCTGCACCTGTAGCCTGCCATGCTAAAACACATGCATGCAAACAATTAGCAAAAGTTCCAGCTTGTCACCTGAATTCTATATCACATGAATGTGTCTAGTGAGCAAGTCAGGTCACTCGCTCATTATGCACAAGCCTGAACATGTCAGCTGATATGACTCCTTAAACATAAACTAGTGTAAAGGTCACTTTAACAAATGGTGCAGAAGTGGAATCTGATAGTGTGTGATTTATAGATAATGCCTCTATGTAATGTGGGATAGGAGACATCTCAATATAATTTACTCACCATAGGTTATCATGAACGATGTCCATAAGAGGAAGAGGGCCTCAAAAGTGAATTTCTTCATCTTGTTTTATTGAGAGCTTGTTTGCCATATACAACACCTTGAAAATAAGGGTAACAATCCCAGAAGGTAAGTCTATTGCTTGATTTCTGAGTGGCACTGCAGGAACTAAACAGAATGTGTGTCCCACTATGGCTAAAGAGTTTTAATTGGAAGATACTATAAACAGTAATGGGCTAATCTGGGGCATTTCACTTTGCCGAAACAGCGAAAAATTCCTAAATCACCGCCGGTGTCTAGTTTTTGGACGCCAGGGCACATTTGTGATGGCGTCCGAAGAAACATTTTTTTTCAAAAGGTAAATTTTCCTAGGTGTTTCGCGATTTTATTGGCCGGCACCGAATCGCGGGAATTCACCGTGAATTCGAGCCAAGCGAATAAATTCACCCATCACTAACTATAAAGTTATTATTAAAGGGATTGTTCACCTTTAGATTAACCTTTAGGGGCAAATTTACTATTTTCCCCAAAAGAAATTCGTTTCTACTCGATATTCGATTAGCATTCGATTTTCGAATGCCCATTAGTATGTTGTAGAGAGGTATATTCAAAGACAGTTTGCAATTGGTTTTCATTTTGCATTATTTGTGTTTTTTGAGTTACAGTAGAACCCCAATTTTACATTTCCCTCATTTTGTTATTTTGTGGTCCCACCTATATATTATGCATAATACATTCCCCTGATTTTACAATTTCCTGGATTTTACATAATTTTTTTCTGGTCCCCTGAAAAACGTTGCTCTCTAGTTCGCCACTTCAACAACCTGGTTGCTAGGGTCCAATTTATCCTAAAAACCATACATTGATTTGAATAAGGGACTGGACTATGAATAGGAGAGGGTCTGGATAAAAACATGAGCAATAAAAAGTATCAATAAAAATACATGTGTAGCCTTCCAGACCATTTGAAAGCTGGGCAAAGTCAGGAAAAGAATTCAAATAAATCAATAACTAGTAAAAAGAAACAAATGAAGGCCCATTGAAAAGTTCCTTGGATTTAGCCATTCTATAACATTCTAAAAGCTAACATAAAGGTGAACCACCCCTTTTATTAGCTTCTACTGTTTTTAAGGTATGGCACCGTTACATGCTACTTTCTCTTTTAGAATGCAAAGAGTGATTTACAAATACATCACAATTCTTAAAAATAATTTGGGTGCTAGTAGTTCTGAATTACAGTAAAATAGTAACGACATACAGATCAGTGATGTTAAATATATTACCCACAAGTTTCCAGCCCCAGCATACCAGAACTGACAGTTGCCTCTTAGAGATTCTCCACTGCCCTGGTCCAACCCACTTGAGTGCCTACTAGGTGCCTTGAGAATACTAAATCCTCTAGTCCTAATTCACAATGTTCCTTCCAATAATGTTGCTGCTTCCAAAAATGTACTTCATTCCAATAATGTATTCTTACATTGCCTCTCCAGTACATCCAGTTTTGTTCATAGATTGGACTCCAAACACACAAAAGCCTGGGCTTCCCTCCCCTTTATGGACTACAGAGTACCCATAATCCCCTTAGGCCAACAGAAATCTGTTCCCTCCCACATGTCATGTTGACACTAGAGGGTGACTCTCATAAAGCATAAGATTATGGTAAAATAAACTAATACAGTTAAAGAGTCATGTATTTTAAATAGATTTGCAAATGCCTAAATAATATAAAAAATAAAAAAGAAAATATATTTGACTACTTATCAGTTAGTGAAAGCAGCAGCTTGCAAGAGGTAGGAAACCCTACAGTGAAAAGAGAGGCATAAAACAGGGAAAAAATGCAAAAAGAGCCTAAGATATGTGGATGCTCAGGTTTACATGTTTATTTTACATTTTTCCTTCTGGGGACAGAATGCATGACCTCAAATTTTCAGAACAGTGTGTGTGTGTTGCAAAGGTTATTGTCTGTTATGTGAAAGAAAGAAAACTTGATGTGGGAAACAAAATGTGAGTTTGCATGTACAGTATAAGCTGGGTTTCCAATGTGACAGTGAGAACTCATTTCCAATAGCAAGATGAGATCAACATGGCAGATTTATTCTTTGATCTTAATATCATTAACATGTGAAAGCGTGTCAAAGTCATTGGTTCCAGCAAATAAAAAAGAGAACATGTTGTTACAAAGCAATACTCAGACAGTGGGTCAAATTCAGTTCAGTGGCCAAAAGTTATATCATGGTTTATCATGAAAAACTCATGGACCAGATTCAATTCGGAGAGAAAAAAAACTTTGCTCCAAATCCATTTTTTTTCCCATAGACTTCAATAGAGTTTTCATGTGACAAACCATGCAATAAATCTTAAATTGAATTTCATTCATGAGTTTTCATGCGATAAACTGTTTTATAATTTAATTGGATCTGGCCCAGTGTTTGAATAATACAAATACTTTTATAGAGGCCTGAGAGAAAGGAAAAAGTTCAAGGAACCTCTCTTTATTGGACTGCAGAAGCTATGCTCTGCCCAACAAAGTAAAACTGCCCATACACAAACAGAAGGTGAGACCAAGGGGCAGATTTACTAAATTCACATGAAGAATTCGAAGTTCGATCGAATTAAAAAAAAAAATTGAATTCCAATCTTTGAATATGCAAATCTGAACCTTTGAAAATGCGAATATTCGAATTTGACTTTATTCTAATATTCGACTATTCGAGGGTCAAAGTACTTCCCACTTAAATTTTTATTCGACCACCTAGTTCGCCAGATCAAAGCTGCCAAATTGGGTATCATTATTTTTGATCGAATAAAAAAAATTTGATCGATTGAAAAAATCGTTCGAATCGATCGAATTTTTCCTATTTGATCGTTTGACCAATCGAATTGCGGTAAAATCCTTTGAATTCGATATTCAAATGGTTGAATGTCGAATTTTTTTCAATTATAAATTCGATCAATAGTAAATCTGCCCCGAAGTGTAGGGACCCATAGGTATAATGGCCCCTATGGCTTCATTCCCATGCCTCATTTCCTTGTTGCTGTGTAAAACCAATGTAACCAGTTGTATTTATTTACATACCCACTTCATTGGTCTTCTGGTTGATTTCCTGAATCACTGTAAAAAAGTTCTTTGCAGGGGGAGTTCCTTCCTCTTGGGCCTGCATCATTTGATCTGGGTGGAAGGTCCATTGAGCCTGGAGTCAACAAGGACCCAGAAGTATTAGGCCGAAGGTGAGCCAGTGTGCAGGAGTAGTTTAGGAACACCCTCATGTGCTCCTTCCACCTAGTGAAGGTCCATCCTGCTGAAAGAGGGACCAATGTAGCCCATGCTTGACACTATTGTTGGTAATTGACTATTTAGGCCAAAGCAGGGTTACACAATTCAACAGCCTCTCTGCCTCACTACCTCTCTAACAGATATGATGAAAATCTCATAGAAAGAGGATGTGGTCATCTCCAACAGGCCTTCATTGGCCTCTATTATGATTTGATTATTGGCCTGCAGACAGTGATGGGCGATTTTATCCTATTTCACTTCACCAAATTTCTTACAAATTTGTGAAACATTACTTTTTACGCCAGCATCAATTCGCTGCCGTCAAAAAATGGTCACCAGCAGCATAATGGGCAGCACCAAAATGGACACCTGTGTCATAATGGCAACAATGACCCATTTACTTTAATGGGCAAGCAATAAATTGCCGCTGTAGTCCAAATTTCTATGGGAGAATCATAAATTTATTTTGCCAAGTGCGAAACGAGGAAATTTGCAGCGAATTTGTGGCTGGCGAATAAATTTGCCCATCCCTACCTGCAGACCAAAATATTGGATCAGCCCCATTTGACCCTGCGCATAGGGGGCATCATCAGCGGGGGGGTCAATGAGGGGCTATAAATGGAAGCCGGGATCCAGCAGGCATGGAGCCACTCATTTGGCAAACGTAGCTATGGCCAGTTTAAGATTTCTTGGCTTCCTTTCCCTTCAAGAGACAGCTTTCCCTGCAATATTCCATGCTTGCTTAAAAGCTTTCCTGCAACAAATTTTATGTACACACACACACACACACACACACAGAGACTAGTGATGTGTGAATTGTGTAAAACCCAACCGGCACCCGACCATAACCCACCCTCCCTCCACCCGTGCCTGCTGGAAACCGGCTTCCATTTATAGCCCCTCATTGACCCGCCCTGCTGATGATGTCACAAAAGGGGCGGGGTGAGCAGGCACGTGGCTATAAAAAAGGAAGTCGGTAGCCTGCAGGGGGGTGCAAGGTCAACACAAATCTGCCCGGCTGCGTGTCCCGTGGGTATCGGGCCGGTCTACACATCACTAACCCAGACTACAGCACAAGGAAGAAAATGAAATGAAATATCATAAATACAATAATAACAATAATCACCTACTTCTTATTAAATGTAGGGCAAAATACACTGGCCAATTCCCAATGCTCCCTCTTTTTCTTACAGTGTCCTATATTTCCCTTGTCAAGGCACTGTATTCTGGGATATTATATATATGAAACTGAAACTATATTTATTCTGCAAGGTGGTCCATAGTATTTTACATAATATCGCAAACACATTTATCCTGTTGTGTTCTGGGATATTATACATAGATATTTTCTGTTGTTATCATGCTACATTTTTAGAGATTTGGCCAGCTAATTCCTTGGAGGCCTAAAAAGTCAGATTATTGTCTACATTTCTCTATACATATGTGCAGTAAACCCAACTATACATAAATTTGCAGAATAGGAAATATAATTCTAAACTTTATTTGAACTATTCAGGGATGTTAAAGTCATGTGTGAACTTAACTGCTATTGAAAACAGTATCTCTCTGCACTGGTAGCCCTGATATTTGAAACAATGCAGCAGAAGCCAGCTGATTAACAGACATGTCTTGGCTGGAAGAGAGTGATTTCTGCAACACTGTTTTGACAGTAACATCCAGTGAACATTAAAGAACAGACATATACTGCTTTAAACTGAAGTTGCACATTTATTTGAATGCTGATTAATTAGTGATGGGCGAATCAACCACGTTTCGCTTCACCGGAAAATTCGCAAATTTCCAGCGAAATTCGCGAATTGGTGAAAAAATTTGCGAAACGAGTCGCGGCACGTTTTTGACATGTTGCGTCGGTTTTGACGCGCGTCGCATCGTTTTCGTCGTGTCGCTTTTTTTGCGAATTTGCGAATTTATTCGCCAGTGGCGAATCAAGGGAATTCGCCACGAATTTGCCCCTGGCGAATAAATTCGCCCATCACTATGCTTAATAATTTTGCCCCATGCAGATGATGCCAACATTTATGTGGGTGGTATCATAGTTGAAATAAACTCTTCAGCAAAAAGAGAGGGCTGAAAAAGGTTAGAAATACAGAGAAATCAGCCCTTGAGATATGTGGAGGTTCAGGCTTAAATGTGTACTTTACATTTTTCCTTTAGGGATAGAATGCATGACTGAATATTTTCATAGTGATCTATGCATGTATAATATTTGTGTGTATTACAAAGGTAAATGTTTGTCACATGAATTTGCAGATCTAGGAAACAAAAAATACTGTGTGTAAGAATGTTTCCATAACACAACACGCAATGTTTTGGGGTCCCAGTTACCAATGTTCAAGTAAACGGGCAGATTGATTCAGTGAGAAAAGGATTTATCAGGTGAAAAGTCGTGGACAGGATTAAATTGTAGAAAAACTTCTCATGATTTATCACTTGAAAACTCTGCTGAAGTCTATGAGCAAAAAATGATAATGGGCAAATAAGTTTTTTTCTTCTCAAATTGAATCTCATCCATGAGTTTTCATGTGATAAACCACAAGATTTTTTTCACTGAAATGAATCTGGCCCAAAGTGTATCTGGATTCCCATTATCTCTGGGACAAGGCAATGGGGCAGATTTAATTCAGAAAGAAAAAGCTATCTCCTAGTATATCACATGATAAATCATTTATGAGATTTAATTCTAGGAGAAAAAAACTTTTTTCCAAATTCAGTTTGCACTTTTTTTTCCATAGACTTCAATAGAGTTTTCAAGTGATAAACTTTGAAATAAGTTTTTCTGAATAGCATCTGAACTTGAATCTCGCCCATGAGTTTTCACCTGATAAACATTTTTCTCACTGAATTGAATCTGGGATAATATGTTTTCAGTTGTCATAGCAAGGGGAGAAGATGCACATGGTCTCCTTTCAATGCCGTAAATACAAATGTAAAATGCAGAACACGTGTTAACATGACATTCTGCACTTGAATAATGCAGAGGCACTCAGACAGGTAAACCTGCTTCTTCTCTACCGATGGCCAGAAGGTAGAAAGGGCATAGGGTATATTCGGGGAATGTGGAATTGGAAGTAAGGCAAGGCCAGAACTAGTGGTAGAAAGAAAATGTACTCGCCTAGGGCACAATGGTGTGTGTGTGTGGGGAACCAGGACACTAAGCAAATACCTCTACCGCCTCTTCTAACTCTGATGTTGGAGTTGAGGATGAGTAGGGAGCTGCAATAGGGATGGGTGAAGAGAGAAAAAGAGAAGAGCTGACAAGTGAAAACTGGGAGCAGAGAGTGGTGGCTGCAATGAGGAGGTGAGGCCTTGGAAAACCTTATGTGATGGCTTGTTTATGTATAGAGGTTAATTTCATTGAATCATGGACCAATGAATTG
>CM044445.1:113881826-113892154 GCA_024363595.1 Xenopus borealis
TTCCCTTTCCTTCCCAGTGGGTTATATCAGTGGCCAAAACGGTTGCAAATCAAATCAGACGCACTATTAATGCTGTGAGCCAAAATGAATGCTCTCCCCATTATGAAAGAGCCCGATTCTTTTCTTTACGAAATCAAATTCTTATTTAAGCCCATATTGGTACATTACAGAGAAGCTGCAATGAACACTAGTAAGCAGGCACCTAAAATAACGCTAGAATCCTGGGGGGTGGATTGTAAGTACAAAATGTTGATTTATAATTAAACCCTAATAAGTATTGCTGAGAGGCTGAATCTGCTGAATCTGTTTCTTTTATACACAGTGTAGCTGTAGGACTGATAGCTACGGCAGAACTCCACAGGCCACAGGCGTTTCTGCTGCGATCCAACATGCCGCGAAAAGACGCTTGTTTAACGCCGGTGGAGTTCTGCCCTTATAGATAGTGATGGGCGAATTTATTCGCGAATCGCCAGTGAAATGTTGCTTAGCGAAAATTCGCTGGAAAAACGAGTCGCACGCCAAAAAAGACGAGACGCGCGACGAAAACGACGCGACGTGCCAAAATTGACGCAACACGCCCTGAAAACGACGCGACGCGCCCCAAAAATGAAGCGACACGCCAAAAATGATGCGAATTGTTTTTCGAATTTTTCGTGAATTTCTCTGGAAATTCGCTAATTTTTCGGCGAAGCGAATCTCGGGAGATTCGCCCATCACTACTTATAGAGTGATGCTTACATTGGCCTAATGGCTCAGGTGAGAGAGTGAATGGGTTACCAGTATGGACATTGATAATACCCCTCTAATTCATTCCTGGCCAAAAGCTGCCATTGATTTGGGAAAAACAATTTCATAAAAAAACATTTTTCACAGTGAAAGATAATGTCATTCTAAATGACTTCCCCATTCATACACATTCATTACATATTTGCACTGGCTTTAAAGCTACAATCCATAAATTCAACTGCACTTAGAAGTTAAGATGTTGCATTTAGATGTAGGCTATAAGCTCACATCAGCTGTTATCAAAGAAGGAAGATTATAGAATGGGGCACTGACATGGAGTTGCTGTGTGTGTAAGAATATTATAAATGTCAGGATCAAAGATGATTTTACTGGCAGGGGAATGTTGTTGGATCAGTTACAAACATGTTCGATGGTATGGGATTAACCCCATGGAAAGAGAAATGGTTAAAGGATATGTAAATCTTTCTAAGCACTTTTGCAATTTGCATTCATTATTTTTCTAAGATTCAAACTAGACGTGTACAGGAGAAATGTGTATAGGGATGGGATCTGTTATCCTGAAATCCATTATCCAGAAAGCTCAAATTTCGGAAAGTCTGTGTTCCATAGTCTCTATTTTATCCAAGTAATCCAAATTTCTAAAAAATATTTACTTCTTTCTTTGAAATAAAAAAAAATAAAACAGTAGCTTGTACATGATCCAAACTAAGATATAATTAATTATTATTGGAAGCAAAACCAGCCTATTGGCTTTATTTAATGTTTACATGATTTTCTAGTAGACTTATCGAATGAAGATCCAAATTATGGAAAGATCCATTATTCAGAAAGCCCCAGATCCCGATCATTCTGGATAACTGGTCCCATACCTGTATGACAAAAAAGGGTAAATTGAGGAGAAGATGTCATGCCAAACAAGGCTTGAGATTGGTTATTTATAGTGATGGCCGAATCTCCCAAGATTCGCTTCGCTGAAAAATTCGCGAATTTCCAGAGAAATTTGCGAATCGGCGAAACGAGTTGCGGGACGCTTTTGACACGCGTCGCGTCATTTTCGGCTCGTTTTTCCAGCGAATTTTCACCAAGCGAAATTTTGCTGGTGATTCACGAATTTATTCGCCAGCGCCGAATTGCGGGAAGTCGCCACGAATTCGCCCCATGCGAATAAATTCGCCCATCACTAGTTATTTATATAAAATGGATAATACAGTCTGTGGGCCCCACTGAAGAATGAAGGAAGATGATTTTCTAGTAGACTTGGGGTATGAAGAAAGATTCCGAGTATTCTGGATAGCAGGTCTCGTACCTGTACTTCCAGCATAATGAGATTTGCTATAACAGCGCCACCTGCTGATCAGCTTCTGAACATAACCCAGTCGAGGGACTTGTTGGAAGAAAGAAAGAGGACTGTTCTGATGTTCCTATGAGGTTTCTGATGTATCCACATGAGTTATCATACATGTATGCACAGACCCATAATAATCCAATAGCTCCATAAGCTACACACACACACTCTCACTCACATTCACACTCTCACTCCTATATATTTAATCATACGTCCCATTGATTATTATTATTATTAGTGATGGGCGAATTTATTTGCCATGGGCGAATCCCCGCGATTCGCCGCTGGCGAATAAATTTGCGAATCGGCAGCGAAATTTCACTTAGCGAAAATTCGCTGGAAAAAGCGTCCCGCGACTCGTTTTGCAAATTTTTCGCCGATTTTTCAGCGAAGCGAATCTCGGGAGATCACCATCACTAATTATTATTATAATCATCTGTATTTTGAGAGTGCCAACACATTGTTCAGAGCTGCATGTGATGCCTGAGAATACATACTGCAGGAACTTGATTCATCTTTTGCCAATGATTCCATCAGTTGTTGGAATTGATGAACTCATGTCTTTTCAGCTTTACTATTTAATCAGACACTACTGTAAATATCAATATAAATCAGCCCATCGGGCTTAACCTTGACTCTATTCACATTATCCATATTTTTAATAGCATTTAGCCAACAACAGAACTGATGCAACCGTTCTTCTTTCTTTCATTGCAGATGGCGTTTGCTGGTTAAAATTCTATATTTATCTTCCTGTTCTTGCCCTATTCAGTACAGTACTCGTTACAGTAACATTTCTTACAAAATAAAAGAACAGCATTTTTGCAACCAAATTGGAAGTTGAAACCAAATTACAGTAAACTAAACCCCTTACAACCTTCTTTTGGGAACGTTCACTGTCCCACCTAAATAAGGAGCAATCAATTATAATACAGAATAAAGGGTTGGGTTTCTTGGTACATTAATAGATAACACAGATGACAAAAGAGTGTTTGCTTGATGGATCGGAGATTGTCCTGTTGCTGATCTACAGGATCTCAGTGAGTAAGAGTTCCAGGGGATTGATACACCAGATGTTATCCTGATTCTGCTTCTCAGAGTATAAATACTGAAGACTGAAGGGCAAGTTGGACAGACCAGTTCAGCAATAACAATTTCAGCAGGATCTTGATTAATGGGCTTCATCAAATTGATTTAAAGCATCACATAATGTTTTCTGATAAACAATAGCTAATGTTGGAACTCTTTCCTTGAAACACATCGATCAAGCCTGGATTATGTACCAGGGAACACTCAACAGACGTAGATAAAGAGATTTTTGGAAACAATAAAATCTTTGCAAAAATAATAACCCACAATGATACAATTACAAGGTTATAACTTATCTGCTATTTACCCTCACCATAATTCTGGCTCCTAGAGAGTGCTATTACAAGATCTAGTCTTCTCACCCTTTTCTTCAGCTAGTCATCTTGTTGTATCTCATGGTCTTACTTCAGGACACTCCTCCTTTACTTTACCAATAAAGAGCGTCTCCCTTACTCAGGGCATGTCTCTCCTGGATAGGAATAACTTCCACTCACACCTACCAGTAATTTGTACAAAGAGGGAAGGGTGGTGCAAAGGTATGAATTTTTGGTTTAAGCCTCCATTGAACCACCAGCTTTAATAACAAGTGCCCTTTACTAATAAACCAGGGAGAGTGTAACTCCAGGCACTACCAGACCCAGGGAATTTAGAGGGCTTCCCGTTAGCAGAAAGTCACACAAACTTACAACATAGGTCCTGTCTGACATTTGGAGACATATTTATGACCCCTTAAAGGCAGGAAAAGCAAGTGAATTCCTGAACTCATGTTTTTTACATCAGTAAGCAGAAATTAAAGGGATACTGTCATGGGAAATTGTTTTTCCAAAACGCATCAGTTAATAGTGCTGCTCCAGCAGAATTCTGCACTGCAATCCGTTTCTGAAAAGAGCAAAAAAGTTTTTTTTTTATATTTAATTTTGAAATCTGACATGGGACTAGACATGTTGTCAGTTCGCCAGCCACCCCCAGTCATGTGACTTGTCCTCTGATAAACTTCAGTCACGTTTTACTACTGTACTGCAAATTGGAATGATATCACCCTCCTCCCTTCCCCCCAGCAGCCACAACAGAACAATGGGAAGGTAACCAGATAGCAGCTCCCTAACACAAGATAACAGCTGCCTGGTAGATCTAAGGACAACAATCAATAGTAAAGGATACTTCCTAGCCACACTCACATTGGTTCAGAAACACTGCGGTTAGGCAGGAGATACTATAGTTTTTTTAAATTTTCTATTTGCCAGTCCCTACTGCTCCAGTTTTGATGATGAAAATTTGCGAATAAAGGGCAGAGTAGGGGGTGACAATCGACAGTGGGCCTAGGGGCGCCCGCTATGTAAATCTGGCCCTGGTTCCAAACTAAAGTGCTGGCTTTTTTTTTTAAAGCACATGACCAGGCAAAATTACCTGAGATGTACCTCTCAGGTCATGAAATATTATATTGCAGAGTGGAGAATTTGCAGTGTAAACAGTGTCATTTAGAAATAAAAAAATACATCATCATGACAGAAACCCTTTAAATGTCATAAAGCATGATGTTTGGCAATATAAATGGCTGAACTGTTTTGCTTAAGAGCTAAACAACAAAGACTATCAGCAAAGACTGCCCGACCTTAGAATATAAAGCTTCCACATTTACAGTGTTCAAGAAGGAGCAGCTGAAAGAAACAGAAACTGGCCAGAACCTTTTAGCACTGGATTGATGATTATATGTTGATGATTATATGTATTATTTCCTGTTGTGGAACAGCACACAATGATCTTTTTATCACCTTTTTGCACCACTAAATTATTGTTTCAACATTTTTCATTAGGTTTTCCAAAGCAAATATGCTTTTCAATTCAACAGATCATGTTACGCACGTTACATCAAAAAATATTGTTCTTTGAATGGTGTAATTTTGCTTTTACCAATAGTTCTTAAATCTCTGTCTGTTCTTAAAATCTGTAATAGCTGCCTGCCCTGAGCATTGTCTGTTTTCTAACTATAAGGATACAACATTTTTGGAAATGAACATCTATGGAATGAATTGCAACACAGATGACAGCTAGTGATGAGCGAATTTATTTGTCAGCCATGGATTCGCTGCAAAATTCCAAATTTTGGCATGTGTGAATTTTTTTTTCTGCGAAAATAATGGCCATGAGAAAAAAAACATCCAAAAAAACTTTAAAGCACTAGTACAAAAAAGTCCCACTGACTTTTTTATTTTCTCAGTTCATTTTTGTTTATTAAAATGTAAAAAATGAGTAATTAGAAAGTAATTAATAATAAACTTGACACATTTCAGAGATGGTGTGGAGTGTACATTTATTTATTACAATGTTGTTTTCTTTAATAATGTTTGATGTGGAATCACATACAGTGAATCCAGGGAAAACCAGCTGTGTATATCAGTAGTGGCGTAGGGGGCCATCATGGAGGATGACATCTTTGGAATGGTAGTTGGTTACCAGGCTATTGATTTGAGAAGATCGGGGTTTGGGGCTTTGCTGCCATAGATGGGATCTCTCTAAAATGTTTTCTATCGGGTCCATATACTTTATAAAATGTATCTAGACTGTTTTGTCTCACAATTCTTCTGTCAATATGTATAAAGGTGTAGCTTTCTGGATAAGATCTAGCCAGCATAGGACTGTTGGTTCAGAGGTATCCTTCCAAGGTGCAGGGCTATAGTCTTCTTTGCATACATAAGGAGAATAGATAATAGGTTGCACTGAGCTCTCCTGACTGATACTTCCTCAACTCTGTTCAGGAGAATTATGAGAGGGTCCTGTTTTTGATTGAAAATTCTGCAGTACCTGCTGCCAGAAGGTGTTAATTACCAGGCACGTCCAGACCATGTGAAAGTAGTCTGCAACTGCAGTGGGGCACCTTGGGCAGGTCTGTGCTAGAGTAGGGTGCATTCTACGAAGTCTTTGTGGGGTAAGGTGGGTCCTATGCAAGTATTTCAGTTGGTTTAGTTTGTCTCTGCTGCAGACCATTGCCTCAAAACAGGAGTCTAAGGCATCTTCCCACATTTCATTATCAAGTGTAGGTATGTCTATCGGCCATTAGCCTGCAGCTTACATCCATTGACTTTAATGCATTTGGAGAAAAAAAATCACTATAAAATACGCCAAATGACTTTAATAGATCAGGACAAAAAAATCACCATAAGAATAAATGCACATTCACTTAAATGCATTAGGACAAAAACAATCACCATAACAAAAAATTCCCATTCACTTAAATGCATTAGGACAAAAAAAAGTCGCCATAGGAAAAAATTGCCCATTGACTTTAATGCATTTGGAGAAAAAAATTTTGCACGTAAAACGTGTGTAAAAACGTACTCCAATGCATTTTTTGAAATTTCGCGTATTGTGAATTTTCCGCAGTTCTGTGAATTTTTCGGGACAGATTCACTCATCATTAATGAGAGCCAGACCTCAACATGCTGTAAGTACAGTACCTAATCCTTTCTAACTTGTAGACTCATAAGAATTTCTCATAATATATATGGTTGCTGTGGGTGCAACTGGATACTTGAATTAGTAAATTAACCCATCGAAGTTCTACAGAAGAGCCACACACCACTATCTGTGCTCTTCATCATCTGCAGGGTCAGACTTGCCAGCCGTGCCAGCGGTGGGCCCCAGCTTTGGTGGGCCCTAGGCCCTCTGGTTACATTGATGGGAGATGCAGGATGGAAGAATGAGGTCAGAGAGAGGAGCTGTAGTGGTAGCAGAGGAGGGGGTTGTAGGGGGGTGTGGGCCCCTGATATTGCATCTCTGGTGGGCCCAGCCCCCCAGTCTGACAACAATCATCTGTGCACCCAAAAAAGGAAAGCCTGAAAGGTTCTCAATGCTTTTCCATTCAGTTGCAGGAATATAAATAATTTGTGTTAGGGATGTTCTGCCTTGTTGTTCCTGTGACAATGATGAGAGCTGCTACTGACAAGGAGAGAGCAGTGAGTATTGGCAGGTAGATGTACAGCTTCATCCTGCAGCTTTTATCTGAAACACAAACACACACATCACAAAAACATTTTAGAGACAGATGTGACCTCTAATAAGGCTCTGAATAAAGAATAACTATTTATTCCAAGATAGAAACCAATACAACTTTAATTTATCTTGTATTGTACCCACCAGTTGTGCCTTTTGTGAGGCTGGAATCAATGCAGATTGTCTGAGCAGTAATAGAGACATTTTTGTGATCAGCCGGGTTGTGTATGAAGCACAGATACTCCCCATCCCAGGATTCAGGCTGCAGTGACACATGGATTGTGGTACCATTGGTATAGGGCTGGTACCGCTCTTTGTGTCTGTACATCCAACTGTAGGACAGAGCTGATGACTTTGTTGGGGCAGAACAATGAAGAGTGAAATTGCACCAGTCAGGGGTATTCCACACCTTCTCCATCTTTATTTCTGGGCTGGGAACAGGCTCTGTGTATAGAAACATATTCACTTTCATTCTACTTGTACACGAGAAACTAATATAATAGACTTTTAGGTATTTCAACAGCTAACTTGCTGCTAGGGTTTAATTCACTTTAGAAACCAGGAGATGATTTGAAAGACAGGCTGGAAACACAAAGTAACGACTTAAAGAATTTATAACACGCAAAGATAAAGATATGTTTGCAGCCAGTAGCCCCAACAACATTATCAGCTGCAAGCTGGAAAGAGGAAGTTCAATATTAAAAAATCAGCATAAAATTGTACAATGAAAAATTTGTACAAATAGGACAATGTATAATATATTAAACACTGGCTGAAATGTGAGCTACCCCTTTAAAAATACTCTATATAGGTGACACTCATGAAAATGATACAGGTATCAATTTAATGCATATTGGACACTTTGTTAAAATGTCTTTGTGCCTCCTGCAACAAACTCAAAGGAGCAGGGACAAGTTGTGGATAAATTACTCAGTGTACTTAAATTAACAAATTCCAATAATGCAGGAGGTACCATTATATGAACACTTACCATACACAGTGAGAGTAAATGACAGATCTACTGTTTGTGTTGTGCCTTGAAGTATAATGGATGCTGTGTAACTCCCGGTATCCTCACTCCTCAGTTCCCTGATCCATAACCTTGTTCCACTGTTATCAACCTCCAGTCGCTCGGAGAACTGACGGATACTCAGCTGCTGGTTCCTGAATTCTGCTATTCTGTGTCTGGATCCATTAATTGTATAATACCATAATACCTCTTCTACTGGATGTGCCAAGTGCTCAGTGGGTGCCAGACTGACAGACTGGGTTATTAGTCCAGACACTGGGATTGGGGAGACTTGAGCTGCAGAGGAAATGTAGAAATAAAACCATATTTGTGTCAATATATAAATGGGTATAAACTTGTTCCTAATATTTTAGTCTGAGGAGAGGACTGAAGTTATGGGACATTAACTGACTTCTGTTTGCTCTTATTTACAAAGTACAGGGCCGGGTACAAAGTATAAAAAATCACAATGTTTTTTGCACATTTGTTTCCTGCACTTTGCAAAGTTTGCACAGGTGTTTGTTCTCTAGAATGGAATACAGAGACCTGTGTCTGCAGTGGGGGCAGTGGATAAAGTCACACGGGTGCCCATCACTAAATATGTGTGTAATTCAGACGTGAGCTCTGGAGGGCACAGACTAAATGAAACTCTGCTCTAAACTATATTAATAAATCAAGCAATATTTGTGTCTGTGATGCACATGTACATATGGTTCTATGTAAGTGTTATCATAATCATAAAATAATTTTCTTTTGGTGGAGAAGACAGACCTGAGAGCATCAATCATATCCTGTAGTGTCAGTGTAAGTTAACCACAAAAGCCACAAAAGAGAACTTACTGTGATGCACAAATATAGATGTGTAAGAAAGAAATATTCAGTAGAGCCGTACAGTCTGATTCCCCAGTGAGTTTTTAGTAAGGGGAATAGAGAGAAACAGTGAGAGTTATAAATGAATATCCCTGAGTACTGACCTGTAACAATGAGGAGGGCAGGAGAGAGAAGGCATAGCAGGAGTTTCTCACTGACCGACATCTTCCTCTGTCTCTCTATCTACAGTCATGTGACAGGAAGACAATCAAAGACCACAGGAAATGGCTAAATGAGCTTCACAAGTGTAAATGAGACATTTTTTTTTGTTAAAAACAAAAGCCTATACTGTCAGTTTATAGACCAATGCCAGGTGTCAGTCCATGCTTTCACACATTTTGCTATGACACCCTTAAAGGGGTGGTTCACCTTTAAGTTAACATTTAGTAGATCATAGAATGGCTAATTCTAAGCAACTTTTCAACTGGCATTCTTTTTTCTTGTTTATAGTTTTTGAACTACAATATTTGCCTTCTTCTTATGACTCTTTCCAGTTTTGAAATAGGGTTCACTGATCCCCATCTAAAAAACAAATGCTCTGTAAGGCTACACATTTAGGGGGTTTCTCTAAACCTCAGGGGGTTTCTAAACCTCATCTAAACCTCAAATTTATGCAGTTGGGCTCTTTGAATCAAAAATGCAAATTTTTTTGAATTAAAGTTGTAAAACAACACTGCCGACTTTTCTTTTCTTTTTAAGCAGAATGCCTTCAAAAGTCCAAACTATATGTGTGAACAATTTTTAAACTAATTTGAGTGGCATGCTGAATTTGTTTAAGGCCGTTAGGGGATCTCACCTGTCTTTATTGTGACTCTGAACATTTGTATTAAAAAGTGGTCACTTCAAGCATTTGCAATGTGGAATGCTCGCACAGCCGAAGTTATATTAGCAAAAATTCCCCAGTGTTTGGCTGCTTAGACGTAACTAAGCATTTTAGTGAATTAGCATACAAGTAGTAAGGAATTTGTGTCTGGAGTGTGGCGAATCTGTCGCGTGAATTTGCCTCATATTCTTTGCCAGAAAGTTCATCTGTAGTCACACAGGCTTATTATACACACTGTATTAACCCCAATGC
Source organism: Xenopus borealis (assembly GCA_024363595.1). Classification (NCBI taxonomy): domain Eukaryota; kingdom Metazoa; phylum Chordata; class Amphibia; order Anura; family Pipidae; genus Xenopus; species Xenopus borealis. Next base: position 113,891,952 of record CM044445.1, read on the forward strand.
TGCATATACTGTAGGCAGGACATTTGTTGAATCCAAGACTGTATAATCCAGCACGTGTATACTGTTACCCATAATGCTTCTGAAAGTTGCTGCACAAGTGTCTGGTGTGTATGCTCTTCCATAATCTCTTGTAATGACTGGCTTTAATAAGAAATAACTATGAAGGATCTATATCTATGTACATTAAGGGGCAGATTTACTAA
>CM044445.1:113941110-113953429 GCA_024363595.1 Xenopus borealis
TGCCTAGCGAAGTAACACTAGCACAACTACGCTACCGTTCGCCGACCTGAGTGTAAATTCATACTTTAGTGAATTTGTGTAGCATTGGCGAAAATTCGCCTGGCGAAGTGCTGCCAACGCTAGCGAAGCCAATGCTGGCGAATTTTCAGATCTTGGTGAATTTGCCCCAGGAGTATAAGGCAAATAGTTTAATAGCATAAATAATAGCAGTTCTGTGCTCCAACACAGGAGGATATATTGAATGTTTCTCTCCCAGGTTATACTGCCTGTTAGTGTATGAATCATAGTGGATAGGAAATCAGATAAAAGGATTTCCCAGGAGGTGATACAAGTCTACTAAAGGATGTCAGAGAGGTGAAGTGGGATTACTGCCAATTCTATCTGTTACTGAATGTGCCTTGAATACATTGCTTCAGAGAAATTGTTTACTGAAGTTGGCCATGGGTGCAAAATAGGGGTGACACCATGTGGTGAGAAAAAGGAATTGTTTTTCATGTAAATACAAATGACACTGTTGGTATTGGTGAGTTTCTGTATGACGTCATCCTTGGCGCCAATTTTTGAACTGGGGGAGGTTATAATTTTCGGGAATAATAGTAAATTTGCCCCTCAGAGTTTGTGATTTTAGTAAAACCTCTAAAACTACTAAAATCTGTCCTTTGATAAATAGGTCTCATCATATAGTTTGGTGTTGGTAATATACATACCTTCCATCTGAGAACAGGCTGGTACAAAATAAGTGTTATTATTCTTGTGCACAGGATTTCGAACCAAGCAGATATATTCCAGTGTGCTACTGTGTGATGAGATTTGGATTGTTGTCCCATTTGCATAGTGATGATGCACAGAGTTATTATATCTGTACATCCAACTGTAGGACAGCGCCGGTGAGTCTGATTGGACGGAACAGTGAAGAGTGTAACTACATTGGCCAGTTTCATTCCTCTTCTCTGCTTTATTGATTTGTGGCTTGGGAACCAGCTCTATGATTAAAAATAAATCATTTATTCCAAACATCCATCACCCATATTTGGGAATTAATATACTGTACACCATTATATACATATAAAAGCCAAAAAAGTGCACTCCATAAAACAAGGTTACATGCCTGGGTGCAGTAGTCTGTAGATTATAAAACATCAAACTACATCGGTCTCAACAGAGACCTTTCTCAAGAACCTTGATAAAGATCTCTGTTGGGACTGAAACGTTGGTTCAATAAACATATATTTCTTTGTAACTACTGATGGAAACAAAGCAAGGCAGTAATAACACGTCCAAAAACTGTGCAATTTTTTCATTGACAGGCCCAGGGTCAGCTACTCCAGAAACACTAGCCTTAAGGAACACTTAAGCCCCTCTGACCAAGTGAGTAAATACACCGCACCTCAACTGCAACACTTTCTAATGCCCCGTCCGGGAGTACATAAATGTACTGGTTGTGTAATCTGTAACACACTAATACTGGGTACAGAGTTCATGCACCCCAGGACAGGTAAAAGTTACAGGATTAGACAAAGAATGACATGTACTACAACAATGGTGGTGTACATTATCAAATGTCCTTGTGGCCTCATTTACTTGCGGCAAAACTATAAGACAGTTAAAGGAGAGAATTAACATGCATAGAGCAAGCATTAGAGCAGCACTGGATACAGACAGGCAAGTGGACCCTAGTAAACAGGACATTGCCCAACAGCCTGTAGCCAAGCATTGGCGAGAAGCCAGACATGACCCCTCGCAATTTAAACGCATGCCAATTGAACATGTAGAAAAAAACCCTAGGGGGTCTAATTAAAAATCACTTTCCCATCTGCGGGTGCAGGAAACTGTCACCTCGGGTCATGAACCTGCAAGATATGCAGTTGGGGCACCAGAAGAAACCAGGCTTATCTGTCCATAGCCAAGTATTCCTTGTCTTATGGTAACATTAATCAGGGTCACTTTTCACAAGGAGATCCCTAAGGCTCGTTCTCCTTCTATAGCAGGACATAGGTTTCACAGGAATAGCTCTATTCTTTTATTTTTAGCCTCAAACCTCTTGGTTCAGGTGTACTATCACTTTTATCTTTAAAATAATCTTTCAGCCAAATCCCAGTCTTACGAATTGAAATCACTGTTAGGAACGAAGGCCAAACCTTTCGCGTCTAGAGGGTGATTTGTTGCTCGTATGTGGAGGCATAGATTCACGTATGATTACCTTATTCATGCCACTGATGTTATTTTGAGATATGGTTGCCGGCAATTTGTCTCGATCAGAGTCACCGGAACTGTTATCGATAGTGTTAAGTGATTTCATTGTGCAGTATGCCAGGTACGACCAGAGTATTGAATCGGGTCTCATTCACCACTCGACCATCTGTATACGCAGCAGTCAGAATAATTCTCATTAACCCATCGCAGCTTTTCTTTCTTGAAGCATAAGAGGTCCTGTTTGTAAGATTCAATAAATCGAATTAATGAATGTGGTAATAGGTGGTTCAGCTCAGAGCTGGGCCAGGCCAGGCAGGTGCCCAAAGCAACCTGCCCTGGGCTGGCTGAGCTTGTACGTGCTGATTAGTGCTTGTGCACAAATGCAAGATATGGAGGGAGATCATTTGCACACATGCAGAAATACGCAAGATAGTATGCCGGTAGTTGAGGAGAGAGGGGACCGGACAAGAGGTAGGTGACAGAGTAGCTACGTCCCTGTTGCCCCCACATGCCTACTCTGCCTACCCCTTGGCCCGGCCCTGGTTCAGCTCTCAGCAGAGCTTCATCTTCCGTTTCATGTGTAGCTCCTCATTAGATCAAGGGAACATTTGTTTAATACTCCAATCCATTTGGGAATATTTGTTTTATACTCCACTCCAAATTTGATCTTCCAATAGTATGTATATTGCGGATGCAGAACCCTCTAGGGATCCTTCTCAATCTGTAATAATCTGAAAGGAGCACACCATGCAGATCAAGATCCACTTCACACTGCCTTAATCTCCCCCATTCAGCTGTTATATCGGCTTCATTAGATTTACACGGTACTTCAGTTTGGGTTTGGTGCCATAATACACGATCAGCATAAGCTTCTGAAATGTGACGCCTTTCAGCATAATCATTTGGATAACTGCTTGTTCCATCAGATCATCCATTGTGCAGGGTTAAAGTCTTTAGACTGTTTGGTCTTAATAAACGATGAAAGTCAAAAATGTGTTCGAAACAAAAATCGGATGCTTGAATATAATGCCCCGCAATGGGCAAATCACAGAAATATAATCCCAGTCTATTCAGCACAACATCAAAACCCAGGTGCTACACATTGCTGCTGCAGATAAAAGGCCAAAGATGCAGATGCACACTGGGCACATTTGAGACTTCAAGGAAAAAGGTCCAAATGTGGACCGAAACATTGGAACACTACTGTATATCATGTGTGTATAAATAAAATGTGTGTAAATACAAAAGACATATTATATCACAAAGAATGGGGTGCTGATCCAGGAATTAATTATTTAGAATACTGAATATATGTTAAAAAATTGACCGTGGACCCTGAAGAGACGCTTAGGGGCACATTTAATAAATTTGTGTTGTAAATTTACAAAATTGCGAAATTCGATCGAATCGAATAGATCGAATAAAATTCTATTTGATCGTTCGACCATTCGAAGGTCGAAGTACAGTACTTCCCCTTTAAAAGTTATTTGCCAGATTAAACCTACTGAATTGTAATAGAAGCCTATGGGAATCCCCCATAGGCTTTTTTTTTATATAAAAATAAAAAATAAATAAGTCTTTTCCTGAATTTCAATCGTACGATCGAACGCTTAAAAAAGTTCAAAGCGTTCATTTAGTACGATTTCTTCGTGAAATTGAACACAATTTTACGATTTTTTTAGTAAAGCGGTAAAATCCTACGAATTCCATGTTCGATTTTGTTGGATCTTACCTCGAGAATCGAACAAGGGTCGAATTCTAGGGCAAAAAGCCCTCGACAATTGGACCCTTGATAAATCTGCCCCTTAATGTATGGGATTGGTTATCTGTAAACCCGTTATCCAGAAATCTCAGAATTACGGAAAGGTAGTCTTCCATAGACACCATTTTATCCAAATAATCCACATATTTGATTTCCTTTTTCTGTGTAATAATAAAACAGTAGCTTGTGCTTGATCCCAACTAAGATATAATTAAAGGAAAATAAACCATGTAAATAAACCATTTTCATAATAAAATACTTTTTTAGTAGCATGTGCCATTGGGTCATCATAAATAGAAAATTGACATTTTAAAAAATAAGGACAGTCTCCTGGGATCCTAGGATCCAACGGTGCACACAAACATACCAAACAAACTATAAAGTTAGGTCACATGAGCCAATTAACAGACAGAGTTCTGTCTTTTGCTTCCACACTTCTTCCTGTTACAGTTAGAGTTGAAATATTTCTGGTCAGGTGATCTCTGAGGCAGCACACAGACCATCACCTGATGGTTCAAGGCAAGAGATTTAAAGAGCAATACTTACTTAAATATATATACCAGTTTGGTAAGATGCTTTAATATGCCACTTAATTTGATATAAACTATCTGTTGCTCCAGTATTCATTTTCAGGGTATATTTTTCCTTTAATCCTTATTGGAAGCAAAAGCAGCCTATTGGGTATGTTTAATGTTTACATGTATTTCTAGCAGACTGGAGGTATGAAGATACTAATAATGGAAAGATCTATTATCTGGAAAGAGCAAGGTCCCGAGCATTCTGGGTAACAGGTCCCATACCTGTGTGTGTTGAACAACATTTAAAAATGTAATACTAAAGCTTCAGGGAAACAGCTTAATAAAATGCACATATAATACCTTTAAACAACTAATTGCACAATAATGCACAGAACAAGGCACAGCAAACAAAATCATGGGCCGGAGTCAGAAGAAAAGAGGTCCTCTAATGAAACCTATGGCCTCCTATGGAGTCAGCACTGGGGAAGTAAATGTCTCTATTAAAACAAAAGCTAGAGGAAACTGAAGATGGGTTCCACCATAGCAATATCAGGCTGCCAGGTATTACAGAGTCAATCCTACCAATATTATATCAACAAAACTTCATGACCGAATGTTACATAAAGTCAATGTTACTGGATAGAGCACACAGGCTTCCAAAAGATAAGAATGCCCCAGCGCCTTTGCCAAGGGATGTTATCACTTTTGACCAGCTATAATTTAAAAGATAAACTGCTGAGAGAACATCTGACTGCACAAATTATTATATGTATACATTGTATTAATAGCAAATTCAGCTTTGATGAACCCCCTGTTTCCCCAACTTGAAGGATGAGTTTATATGAAACATAACTGACCTTACAAGATTTTGGGTAGCATATATAACACACCATGGAAATGCCTGTTAGTAGAGCAGTGCATAATTTATATATATATATATATATATATATATATATATATATATATATATATATATATATATATATATATATATATATATATATATATAAAATAGTAATGACTATAAACTATAAAGCTGTCTTCATAGAGCTTTTTATTTTTTTATCAAATCAACTTAAGTAACATCACATCAACATCTTGCCTCCATTTTTACAGGAATTGCCAACATTATACTCACCAAATACTGTGAGATTATAAGATATTTCATATTTATCTTGTTCAGTGTCATAAATGTGTGCAGTGTAGATGCCACTGTCCTCCATTCTCAGATTTCTGATCATTAATGTGTTTCCATCATCAGACCATTCCATGCGGGTGCGAAACTCCTCCTGGGTGATACTAAATCTTTGCTTTATGAATTCCGCCACTTTACCTTTTTTTTTCCCATAACATGAAAAATCCCAAATTGCTAGATCAACTGGAACTGGCAGTTGGTACGGCAGCTGGACAGACCCTTGTACAAGGCCAGTCACTAGATCAGGATCCTTCCCCGTTACTGGCCACGCAATAAAGAGAAGAATAGGAAATTATTAGCAATTATATCGCTCAGTGTTAGCCATAAACTTAAGTCAACTAAAGTCAGAATTTCCATTTTGAATGGAAAAAAAGTGGTATGATTTGGAAAATGATGACCTTTCAATGCACGCTCAAATGGGCTATATCCTATTCAATAGGAATTGGATAAACATTTCCGTTTTACAGCCTCTTTGAAAATAAATGGCACAATGGGATGCTCACAAATATGATGACTCAGTCTGCGATGTCTTTAAAGGTTTATGTCATGACTTTCATGGTGTATTTTGCATTACTAAACTACACTGCGAACACTGTAAATAATTCATTCTACCATTTAAAATGTATTCTTAAACCAATAAATGCATTTTGTTTTAGTTATAACATCGACAGAATCACAGGCCATTGTGTCTGATGCTTTCAGAAATCACTTCACGAGCAGCACTTCGCAATTGATCTGCAGATTTTCTACTACAATATAACTGGAGAAGTCGTAGACTTATGGGGGTAAATTTATCAAAGAGTGAAGTTCCGCCACTAGAGTGAAATTCCGCAGCTCTCAATTCATTTCTACGGGATTTTGAAAGGCCTATTTATCAATGGGTGAAGTGAAGTGTCACCCTTTAATAAATACGCCTTCGAAAATCCCTTAGAAATGAATTGAGAGCTGCGGAATTTCACTCTAGTGGCGGAACTTCACTCTTAACTTCACTCTTTGATAAATATACCCCATGGTTGGACTTGTGTGTTTTATTTATGAGTGCTATTCTCATATGTACCTTTATTAGGGTGCATGTTTAGCAATGCTGATGTCAGGGAGCTATCTTGTAACCTTCCCATTGTTCTGCTGGGTGGGAAAGAAATGGAGTGATATCACAGCAGTAAAGAGTGACTAAAGTTTCTCAGAGCACAAGTCACATGGATGAGGGCACCTGGAAAATCAGGAGCATCTGGAGATATGCACAGTGGGGGCAAGGGGTAAGGGGTGTCATCCTTTCAATCATTTGACTAAATCCTAAGTGGCATATAAGACTCATAACTAAACTGAGACTAAAGCAAGTCATATATATTGAGATATTAACAAGTTGACCGGATTTGGCTACCCATGATTGTTGGTTCCACCAGATCATTCGGTGGAGCATTCATCATCATCATCATCATCATCATAAAAGGATCACATCAAATCATCATAAGGGCTTTCCAAACCTGCATGGCAATGATTTGGCTGATTTCCAGATATTGGTTAGGCACTCTATAGTGCCTGAAACATAGTCAATAAGCTGCTGATTCGGAGTGTAGGGGCTGAATCAGCAGTGTACTGTATATCAGCCTGGGTATGGCCAACTACAGTTGGGCAAATCCTTGATGGAGAAGGACCTAGGGGAATGAGAGCTCACAGGTATGAAGAAAGGATATGTTGTTATTGATAATTGTTGATTATTCATTAGTAAATAGTTTCATATAAAAATCAAACAAAACATTAGTTATTGGGAACAGGGTTATTAGTAAAAATAGGAGAATAGGAATAATAAACAAAAGCAAAAGGAATCCCATTGCCCCCTGCCTGCCAGTGACATACAGATACAAGTAGGGACAGCTATGTCACCATGATATTATTAGCACAGGCATTGGATCTGTTATCCAGAAACCCATCATCAGAAAGGGTCATCTCCCATCAACTCCCTTTTATGCAAATAATCCAAGTAATTTCCTTTTTCTGTGTAATAATAAAACAGTAGCTTGTACTGGATCCCAACTAAGATATAATGAATCCTTATTGGAAACAAAACCAGCCTATTGGGTTTATTTAATATTTACATGATTTTCTAGTAGACTTAAGGTATGAAGATTAGTGATGGGTGAATTAATTCGCCAGGCATGGATTTGTGGCAAATTTCGGTGTTTCGCCGCCTGCGAATGTTTTCGCAAAACTGCGTCAAAAATTTGATGCGACAAAATAAAATTGTCACTTGTCTAAATTGGCACACGCATAAAAATATTTGTGCGTCAAAATTATACGGACGCCCATTTTTGGCATTTGGACAAAATAATCGCGCGTATAAAAATTATTGCTTGTGTCAAAATTATTTTGACGCCCACTAACTTCAAAGCATTTTGCTAATTTTTCGTAAATTTTTTCACCGTTTCGTAAGTTTTTAAATGAAGCAGAACAGGACAGATTTGCTCAACACTAATGAAGATCCAACTTATGGAAAGATCTGTTATCTGGAAAATCCCAAGCATTCTGGATACCAGCTCCCATACCTGTACCCATCTGGAATCCCAGAGGAGCAGATGGGAGAGGTATAACATGAGTTCAATAAATAACAAAATAGTCTTAATTTTTTTTTTATGCTCAGATACTTACCACAGCATGTTTGTATGACCAGTGACAGAAAATATATAAGTTCAATGTGTTCCATCCTCTTTTTAGATTGCTGGCCTGCCAGACATGAGACAGGAGGGTAAAGAGAAAACAGAATAACCAGATATGACCTGAAAACAAGACTATCTGGAGAAGAGAAAAAAAAGAGGATTACATGCTTGAGAAAAAGAAATGAATGTTCTGTTACCACAAGGCAATGATATCACTGAAAACACACCCACTGGGTTGGGCAAGTAAAAAAATGAAACTGAAAGCAAACTGCTATGTAAAGCTAGTGGCTGGGAAGGGTTTTTGTAGGAATCGAAACACACTCAGGGCATAATGCAGCATAAACAGATCTGTTCTAGTGTGAGGTCAGCAGCTAGCAGGACCTGATAGGGAACTGAAGCCTGTCTTTGCTTGTGTGACTGCAATGTTGTGATTGGCTGTCCCCCCTTCTACTGTGCTTCAGGGACAGGGACCGTTAGGACACACCCACCCCTCATTTGAAGCCTGGACAGAGACCAAAGAACATCTAAAGCATACCTCCCAACATTTTGGAAGAAAAAAAAGGGACAAAATATTTTTTTTGCAAGTAGCGTAGGCCACTCCCCCTAATTACCATGTTCATTTTACAAAATTTGGCAGATTTCTCCTGTTACAATTACATATTTTCTTATCTCAAAAGTGTTACAAAGTATCTTATTTGCACCTGTTAGCTGTTCTGGGCTCTCTGCCAAAAACCAATGAAGTTAGAAACTTTGTTTCTTTTTCTGGCTGTTTAGTGCAGAGAAAAGAGGGACTTTCCAGTACAAATGAGGGACTGCAGGTTGAGCTGTCAAAAGAGGGACTGTCCCTCCAAAAAAGGGGGGAGGTACGCTAAAGGTAGCTCTAATAAAGGGGCTATTTTTAAAGATAATATAAATTTTTAACACCATGTAAAAGCAGCACCATATATTACTTATAATTGCCTACAAAATTAAGTTTTTTTTCATTTATCCTAAAGGTCTCCTTTAATGATAAACAGAAAGACACCAAGATTCAGAGCAAATGTAAGAAATACTCAAGTCCTTATACCAGGCAGTCGGCAGGGACATTCGGCAACAATGGCAAGCCCATATAACAGGCCGAGGTTGGGGGCAAGCTGAGGGTAGTCTAGGAAACAGATCAAGGTCAATATCTGGAGTTCAAACAGTAGTTAGGCAAGGATGGCAACAGGAGCACAGGAACCAGGGCACAATTACTTATTATCTCAAAATTGTTACAAAAGTATCTTAGTGCATCCAGTGGCTTTTTCTGGGCTCTCTGCCAAAAGCCAATTAAGTTAGAAGCACTGTATCTTTTTCTGGCTGTTCAGTGCAGAGAAAGTCGGGAACTTTTTAGTAAAAATGTGGGACTGTGGGTTGGGCTGTCAAAAACGAGAATGTCCCACTGAAAACGGGACAGTTGAGAGGTATGAGGAATGGACTCAGGAAAAGAGATGGGCGAATGTATTTGACAAGCCCGGATTTGCAGTGAATTTCCGCACTTCACCAACATTGAATGTTTTCGCGAAACTGCTGCTAAAATTTGCGCGGCAAAATTGTTGCTTGTCAACCTTTCTTGGATGCCTATTGGCTTCATTTGGACAAAACAGTGCAATCTGTAAAATTGTTACGAGCATTAAAATTGTCGCATGTCAAGATTATTCGGACGCCCCATTTACTTTTATGCGTTTGGAGAAAAGAGTTGCTCTTATAAAGATTTTTGCATTATTCAGAAAGCTCCAGGTCCAAAGCATTTTGGATAATAGGTCCTATACTTGCACTGGAACCCCAGATGAGCAGATGGGAGGGGTATACTGTAATATGAATTCAATAAATAATAAAACAGTAAAACTCATTATTTTTTGCTCAGATACTTACCACAGCAAGTTTGTAAGACCAGTGACAGAAAATATATAAGTTCAAGGTCTCTTTTTATATTGCTGAACTGCCAGACATGAGACAGGAGGGTAAAGAGAATACAGAATAACCAGACCTGCCCTGAAAATAAGACTATATGGAGAAAAAAAAAAGAGGATTACATGCTTGAGAAAAAGAAATGAATGTTCTGTTACCACAAGGCAGTAATATGGCTGAAAATCCACTGACTGGATTGGGCAACATTTCCTTTTTCTTTTCAAAATAATGTTTATTGAATTTTACAATAATCCAGCAATAAACAAGTCATATGATAAATTTGACATGACATTTCAGAGTAAATAAAATAAAATAATTAATTACAATATACCAATGGTGAGCCCCGTGCCCCCGAGTCCGACCCTGCTTCTGTGTTGCTACCATAACTAAGAAACAAAAAAAATAACGATTTCAACGGAAAAAACAGAAATTGAACTCTTGGGGCAAATTCATTATACTGCGAAGCGTCTAACACTAGCGCTAATTCGCCAGAGTGATGTCATTTTGGAACTTCGGAAATTCACTAACACCGTCTTTGGCGAATTTATACTAGCGAAGTAGATAGACTTGCGCAACTTCTCACCCTTATGCCAGGCGAAGTTGCGCACTGACAAAGGATCGTAATTTACAAATTCACTAAGATGAACATTTTCCTCAACGTTACCACTTACGCTAGACGTTACTTCGCCAGGTCAGACCAGGCGAAGTTCAATACAATAGATAGGAGGTTGAAAAAAAAAAAGTAAAATTTTTTCTATCCCAAAAAAATGCTGGCGTATTTTAGCATTGTAGGGTGATAGTCTGAAAAAGACTGATATTTTTTCGTGGGGGGTTACCCTCCTTCCCCCCTACATTTCCTAACATATGGCAACACAACTATACAGGGGGCACATGTAGGGCAATAGGACAACTTTATTTTATTTATTAAAGGTTTCCTGGGCTTGTGTAGTGGATTGTAGCGGCTGGAACATATACCTCTATTATAACTTAAAGTTCCCACCGTATGCAAATTAGACTTCGCTAGCGTAACAGCGTTCTGCCTAGTGAAGTAACACTAGCGCAACTACGCTACCGTTTGCTGACCTGAGTGTAAATGTGTACTTTAGTGAATTTGCGTAGCGCTGGCGAAAATTCGCCTGGCGAAGTGCGGCGGACGCTAGCTAATTTTCGGATCTTAGTGAATTTGCCCCCTGAAGATAATGTATAAGGTCAAGCAGTGCAAATTGTGGGACAAGTTTAATTTTGGAGTTGGTTACCTTTCTTAAAAATTTTTGGATATTTTCCCATGACATGACTACATATAGTGAAAAATATCAACATTATATTCCTTACATTTTGGGCAGTAAGATTATTTTTTTATAAAATTAGAAGATTCACAAAACAATGTACTATAACCCACATGTAAGAGTGGGCAACATTTTCCTTGTATGAGTACATAGAGCAGTTTGCAAGAAATGAAACTCAAAGCAAACAGCTCATATGTGAAACATGAATGGCTGGGCAGGGTTTCTAGGAATTGAAACATAGGAAGGTCATAATGCAGCATACACAGACTGTTCTAGTGTTGGATTGAAACACAAGTGGGTAACTGTCAGGTTGGAGCCTAATTAAAAATGGGGTTATATGAGAAGCAGAAGGCATCTTAATATGAAGAAGCTATTTATTAATGATAGATGCCAAGATTCAGAGCAAATGTAAGAAATACTAAAATCCTTATACCAGGCCAGAGGTCAGGGGCAGTCAGCAAAAAATTCCATATAACAGGCCAGAGGTCAGGGGCAGTCAGCAACAATGACAATTCCATATAACAGGCCAAGGTTGTGGGCAAGCTGAAAACAGAGGGTAGTCTGGTACAGGTTCAGACTGGGGGGGCCCACCATGGCATACTTCTGCACTTCGCTAACTGTGAAACTGTCACGAAAATTTAACCATGGAACAAATTTGCTGCATCAAAAGATCGTTGTGTGTCAAATTGGCACTCGTCAAAATTATTTGGACGCCAATTGACGTTAAAGAGGACCTGTCACCTTGAGACACGAGTAAAATATTTATTTTCCATCCTTAGTTA
>CM044445.1:113963496-113983138 GCA_024363595.1 Xenopus borealis
TAATTTTGAGACCACAGTCTGGTTATCCCATAGATAGAACAACCAATTTAGATTGGGATATCTCCACTTCTGTAAAATTTCCTTTCCTTCCTATTTATATTAATGAATTATATTAATTAATTTGATCTGTTTGTGATTCTGAATGAACTAGGTTGCATATTCATTAATTCTATCAATTTGATCTTTTTATTAAGCACTTAGCACTTCATAATTGTACTTTCTTTTTTTGTCAATGAACTTGGGAAGGGTGAATAATTAATTTTCTGGCAATACAAGCACTTCACACTTTAGTAAATTATATTGATCAAGGTATTTTCTTTATGATCTTATTCATATTGATTAAGGTGGGAATAAACACGCCATACACACTTAGCACTTTATTAATTCATGTTCATTAATGAAATACAAACATATACACAATTAATCAAGAATAAGGAATTTATTAAGCAGCTAAAATTAGTAAACACAATTAATGAATTATCATGGTTGATTATTCGAGTAATTATCCTTACTTTAATAGAAATCACAATTGGTATTTTTACTGGAGTCTATATGGAGTATCTATTTTTCTTCTAGTTTATATTGAACTTTGTATACTGGCGTAGTCAGACCCCTGTATAAGTCTCTAATCATATACCTTCACAATTTTCTGAAATTTCTTTGACGCTGCTTTCAAAGTTGGCCACAGGGGGTTGTCATCTTGCAACTGTGTTATACATCTTTCCAAGACCAAGACTGTGCACATGCTCAGTGTGATCTGAACTGAACAGTGTGAACTGCTACTGTAGAGTGGCATTGTGTCTTGAAGCATTAATGGGGGGTTAAGGGGGGTAACAGGTTGATAAGTGGTGAAGACTTTTGGGACGGCGTTACTGGTTTCATCAGTCAAGCTATGATGTAAAGATAACTAAAATCTCAGCTGCCGTAAAGCAGGGCAGGACTGCTGCTTACAATGGGAGTCAGATAGGATCTGTGCAGCCACTGGGATTGAATGGTCTGTTATACAGATAGCTAGAATCTCAGCCATAAAGCAGGGCAGGACTGCTGCTTACAATGGGAGTCAGATAGGATCTGTGCAGCCACTGGGATAGAATGGTCTGTTATACAGATAGCTAGAATCTGAGCCATAAAGCAGGACAGGATAGCTGCTTTGGATGAGATAAAGAGAAGAAACAACCAACATTCTTATAATGTAAATAAATCCTTGTTCCTCAAAATTACTCCACTAATTAGGTTCTTGAGTTCAGGAACAAATACCATTGCACAAAAAAGTTTAGCCGTGACTGAAGCCCGCCCTAACTACGTCACAAGGAACTGAAAGTTTCTCTTGTTTAATTATAGGAAAGGGTTATGCACTGTACAATGCGACCATTGATTTCTCTGCTATTCATCCTATCCATCTCACTACTCCTGCTAAGGACAGGTCAGTATCTTGTTCTAAGGTGTCAGCTAATGTGATTGTCTGGCCGACAGCGAGAGGAAGTGAAAGACGGAGAGTGAGAGAGATTGTGCATGTGTGAATCAAAGTAAATCAGCTTTTCATATTCTTTGCAATTTTTAAGCTGATTTTAGTTTAGTGCAAGTTGATCCAGGGTCTGACTCTGGCAATTTTTCGCTAGTGAAGTAGATAGACTTGCGCAACTTCGCACCCTTACGCCAGGCAAAGTTGCGCACTGACGAAGGATCGTAATTACGCAAATTCACTAAGATCAAAATTTTCCTGAACGTTACCACTTCCGCTAGACTTTACTTCGCCTGGTCAGACCTGGCGAAGTTCAATACAATAGATAGGAGGTTGAAAAAAAAAATTGGAAACATTTTCTAAGTCCCAAAAAAACGCTGGTGTGTTTTACCTTTTGTAGGGTGATAGTCTGAAAAAGATAATTTTTTGGGGGGGTTACCCTCCTTCCCCACTACATTTCCTAACATATGGCAACACAACTATACAGGGGGCACATGTAGGGCAATAGGACAACTTTATTTTATTTATTAAAGGTTTCCTGGGCTTGTGTAGTGGAATGTAGTGGCTGTAACATATAATTCTATTATACTTTGAAATTTGCACTGTATACAAATTAGGCATCGCTAGCGTAAATGCGCTTTGCCTGGCGAAGTAACACTATCGCAATTACGCTACCGTTCGCTGACCAGAGCGCAACTATGCACTTAAGTGAATTTGTGTAGCGTTGGCGAAAATTCGCCTGGCGAAGTGCGGCGAATGTTAGCAAAGCCAATGCTAGCGAATTTTCGCATCTTAGTGAATTTCCCCCACGGAATAAACACAGGGAAGTATGAAATGAAAGAATTTGCACAGAGTTTGCAGCATCTCTCTTGTCTATTACTTGTTGGGAACAGTGGAGGTTAGATTTTGGGCAATGGATTACTGGATCAGAATTCATGTCTAAAACACAAAGGTTTCTCATGAAATTCATTAAAGTTGTGAAAAACACTGGCGACTTACTTTTTAAAGTGGGATTGCCTTCAAGAGTCCTAACTATTAAACAGATGTTTGTGTTTTTTTCCAGACATTTGAGGGGCATGGCATATTTGTTTTAGGGTGGGCTCATGTCTATGACAGGATTTTTTATGTCTTAATATTGCTTCCTTGGACATTTGTAATACGTGGCCACTTCAAGCATTTGCACCAACATCTCTAATAAAGACGTCCATATGGCTTTAGTTACCTGCCCTATTCAAATTAACCTGAGTGTAAGAGTACTAATACATTCTCGCTAGGCAGAAATTAACTCTAGCAAAAATTCGTTATGAACTGTTTGCACTGCCGAAGTGACGCTATAGAAGATGCAACGTCGCATTTTAGTGAATAAATCTATTGGTAATGAATTTACACCTGGTGAAGTGCCACAAAGTGTTATGAATTCACCCTTTTGTATAATTTAGTAATTGGCAGATAATTTCAATGCATACAGAGCAGCCATACACTTTGCATATCATTCACTGCAAAATAGTTTAACGTTCCTTTAAAAAAACAAAACCTCTAGGACTAGACCAGTAGTAAGAATAGAAATCACGAGTCAGAGATAAAAATCTTATTTTAAAATTTTATTTAAAAGCTAATATCAGTGTTCTGTACAGTCCCATTAGTCCCAGTGGTCCCATTACATCTCATCTTCTATTCCATTACTTTCCTCCGTTTCATCCAGGGTTTTGCTTGTCTTATAACAGAGAAGAATGTTAAGGCAACAACGCTTTAGCTTTTCTCTTGGCAACAGACGACTGGGTTGATTGCTTTCAGCAGTTTCATATGAAGTCTCGTCTGTTATTTCATTACTGTCCTTAGATACATCCGAAGCCTCATTAGCACTTTCTTTGTTTGTTTCCATATCAAAGCTTTTGTGTTTCTTACAACAAATAATAATACTAAGGGTGCAACGCTTAATCTTCTTTCTTCTTTGAACATACGTGGACATATCACTTTCAGCCGTTTCATACGAGGTCTCAATCGTTATTTCACTGCTTGTAGTGAATGTCTCATCACTGCTGGTTACTTCCAACATCTCATCAATAAATTCCTTCATTTCTTCAGATGTCTCGTACAGGGTTTCCTCATCCGACTCTTTATGGCGGCAGCATAGCCAAAACCGTTTCTTGCGACTCACTTTTCTGTATTTCTTTGCTTGTTTAGATCGGTTGAAGTATTTTCCAATTTTTAACCCAAATCGTTTCTTCTTACCCTTACCAAGGCTTTTACTCTTCTTGCAGGAAATAAGGAAGTTATGGCCACGTTTCCTCTTTTCTCTTGTTGGTACAATTATAGACTCATCACTTTCAACGCTTTCATCTGAAGACTCATCTATAATTTCTGCATGTTGTTTGTTTTTCTTTTTCAGTTTTACACAACGGTAGAAGCATTTACGTATATTGAACCCAAAGCGTTTCTTTTTAGTCTTCTTGGCTTTTTTGTTTTCTGTTGTGTCTGAATAAGATTCTGAACTGGAAGAGTCGTCAGAAATACCTGAGATTTCATCCTCAAGTTCATCCAGCCTTTGAAAGCGTGTTTGAGTTTCTATGCTTTTGCTCTCTTCTTTAGCACGAGCATATTCCCTTCTCTTCTTTAGCAGCTTTATATTCTTATACACAGAGACACTCAATGCACCCAACAGAAATACCAACAAACATATCTGCAAATAATACATTTCTGAAAATTTGAATAATTGGAGTTGGATATCTCTGTAAATTGTACCCTGAGTGAAATAAAACAGACATAAAATTAGCAAAACATCCTACACTGCAAAGAAGAACAATAAATTAAAGAATGATAACATTATGTTTTAATTTAAATTTTAAAGAAGCTGATCACCTTTGTGTTAAACTTTAGTATGATGTAGAGAGTGAGATTATGCGATCTTTTGCAAATGTTTTTGATTTTCTTATTTTTTTCAGTGTTTGAGTGAATTAGCTTTTTATTCAGCAGCTCTCCAGTTTACAATTTCAGCAATCTGGTTGCTAGGGCCATAAATACCCTAGCAACCATGCACTGGAATATGAAAAGGAGAGGCCTGAATAGAAAGATGAGTAATAAGAAGTAGCAATTACAATAGGGTATTTTTTTTTTTATGGGGCTGAAGAAAGTCAGATGAAGAAGGTATATAATAAAAAAAAAACTGAAAAATGAAGGCCAGTAGAAAACTTGCTTAGAATTAGTGATGGGCGAATCTACCAAGTTTTGCTTCCCCGAAAAAATAAATTTTCCAGCGAAATTCGCGAATTGGAGAAAAAATTTGCGAAACGAGTCGCGGCACGTTTTTGACGTGTCGTTTTTGTTGCGTCGCGTCAAAAACGACGCACAACCTTTTTTTGGCTAATTTTCGCTGGCGTTTCGTGAATCGCGGGAATTCGCCGCAAATTCGCCCCTGGGGAATAAATTCGCCCATCACTACTTAGAATTACTACTAAAATACTAAAAGTTAACCCAAAGGTGAGCCACCACCCGTTTAAATTTAAAACATAATGATCATCTGCTAGTAGGTAATAGTTTTAGGGGATTTTATTCATAACACAGGTCAAACTAATTTACCTTGATGTTATTCTTCTCTATCTCCTTATTCTTCTCTATCTCCTTATTCTTCTGTATCTCATCCTCTTTCTCCCTGACATCGTCTAATTTGGATGAAAAGTGTTCTACGGCCTCTTGCAGTCTCAGCAGCCTTGCTTCCATTTCATCGAACCTGTCGTTTAGAAACGAGATCTCCCCCGGCAGTTCCTACAAAAGGAAATAATCAGTTAAGAAAGGAGGATAATGCACTTATGATTACTTTGCTCAGGGACCTGGAGTATAAAGCCATTTAGCAACAGGGTGCAGGATAAATAGAAGTAATTATAGGAAAATTATAAGTTATACTAGCGATGTGTGTTTCTCATCACATTCTCTATTAACCCCCTAGCTGGTAGTTAAGGATATTGTCCCAATAAGGAGAGTTTAAACCACAACTGTGGGGCTGGCTAACCATAATGAGAATGTATATACTATACTAATATATAATATACATATACTTTATATATCAGATTAAACGTTAATTCTAAGGTGAAGTTCTATTTAATAGTTTGACTTACTTCATACGACCGTTCCTCTTCCGCTTTCGGGGTTGTTTGCAGTTCAATCAGGGGATCTTCATTTTCTTCATATTCATTTAAAATATCCTCGTCCAAGAGCGGATTCTCAAAATATTTATATGATGGTGGTTGATTGAATTTATGCTGCAAAACAAGAAAAAAAAGAGAATTAATAAGAAGACTAAAATAGTCATTAGGCTGAGGAGCTCAGAAATATATTCTAAAAAGAGCAACAACTAATGACACAGATAAAGATGTGATAAAGTGTTGATAAATAGGTAAAAAGAAAATGGTTTAACTGCTGGAAATCCCTCTGGATTTTGACTTTTGAGGGTTGAGAAATTGACCACTAACAGACGCACAAAAATATGCAAAAAAAGTGTAAAATAGAGCAAATCGTATTAAAATAGACCCATTAAGCTAAACGTGTGACCGGCTGGATATAAGGATAAAATTAATTAGTGAAAGAGAAGATATAAAAATAATGATTAAAATAAACAAAAGTAAGTATATGCAAAAAATATATTGTAAGAACACCACATGTTGCAGGTCACTACCAGTCTGGCAGCTCCCTGCTACACACAGCTTTATACTGAAAATTTGATATAAAGAGAAGTAACCGATCCCATAATAGCAGAATACCAATCACAGTGCTCAGCACAACATCCAAAAAATAGGAATTATTTGAACTTACTGTTAAAAAAGTTGATATTATTAAGAGCCCAAAGATCAGTGAATGCATGATTGCAGGTGATCTCCAGTCTGGCAGCTGTCTGCTGTAAGGAGCTTATAGAGCCTCTTGGGATCATTGTGATGTCACAAACATGTCATGTGACTGCCATTGTGATGTCATCACAAACGTGTTATGTGACTGCCATTGTGATGTCATCACAAACATGTCATGTGACTGCCATTGTGATGTCATATTTAGGCAAGGGTTCATTGTGATGTAACCACAAACATGTCATGTGACTGCCATTATGATAGTATAAGAAGATTAAGATAAGATTTGATGAAAAGAGAAGTAACTAATCCCATAACAGCAGAATACCAATCACACTGCTCAGCACAACATCATTATTATAGTATAATAAGATTAAGATAAGATTTTGGATTAGGGATGCACCGAATAAACTATTTTAGATTTGGCAGAGCCCCGAATCCTTCCTGAAAGATTTGGCCGAATCCGAGCCCTAATTTGCATATGCAAATTATGGGTGGGAAGGGGAAAAAATGTTTTACTTCCTTGTTTTGTACCAAAAAGTCACATAATTTCCCTCCCTGGCCCTAACTTGCATATGCAAATTAGGATGCGGTTCGGCCAGGAAGAAGAATTCGGCCAAATTGAATCCTGCTGAAAAAGGCAGAATCCTGGCCAAATCCCGAACCGAATCCTGGAAGGTGCATCCCTAATGAAAAGGGAAGTAACTAATCCCATAACAGCAGAATACCAATCACACCGCTCAGCACAACATCCAAAAATAGGAAATATTTGAACTTACTGTTAAAAAAGTTGATATTATCAGGAGCCCGAAGATCAGTGAATGCATGATTGCAGGTGATCTCCAGTCTGGCAGCTGTTTGCTGTAAGGAGCTTATATACCCTCTTGGGATCATTGTGATGTCACAAACATGTCATGTGACTGCCATTGTGATATCATAATTAGATAAGAGTTCATTGTGATGTCATCACAAATGTGTCATGTGACTGCCATTGTGATGTCATAATTAGGTAAAAGAGATAAAACTAAGCTAAACTGTCCTTATAGACATATCATTTGACCATAAATGTTCTGTGTCTCACACTGGCATGAACCCTGAACATAGATTACAGAACAATAAAAACAAATGATATCTATATATCTATATATATATATCTATATATATATATATATATTATAATATTCTTTTGTCTTTACCTAAATATTTTGCATAATTACAAATAATTTTTTCTGCATATTCATACCATAAAATCATAACAAAAACTATGTTTTAAAACTCAATAGTGTGATTTGTACTGCGCTTAAATGGAAGAGAACGGTGCCATAGATATCATGATTAATTCAGTTAAGCATTGCATGACTGGAATATGGGAGGGACTGGAATATTGGGTAAGGAGTCGCTTTTATGGCATAAGCATGGCACAGGTACAGGATCAGCTATCCAGAAACCCATTATCCAGAAAGCTATAGATTATGGAATAGCCATAAACTCCATTTTATCCAAATAAGCTACATTTTTGAAAATGATTTTCTTTTTTTCTCTGTAATAATAAAACAGAAGCTTGTACCCAACTAAGATATAATTAATTCTTAGAAACCCTTGGTCCCAGGTCCCAAGCATTCTGGATAACAGGTCCCATACCTGTATAAACAAAACACATAAGGTTAATTTGTGGTTACCAAGTTCAGTTACTCTTATTAACTCAAACTCTCATTATAAGTGAAGTGATTTGTGCTTCTCATTGAAGTAGTTATTCAAGAAAATGTGTGGGTAACAAATGTCCTCCCATTATCGGCCGTTAGGGTGACACTCTACTGATAAGTATCATATCTAGATTATGCACTGATACACAGTGAGGCCTCTGCTCTCATACAGATGAAGCCAGAATAGATTGTACGTCTGGTGTGATGTAACTCATCAAGATAAACGGGCTGGTCGCGTTAAGTGCGGGAAACACGCAGTCCCAGCGTTTAGAAATCATTAATTAAAATAGGTGCAGTTCAAGTAACGGACACTAGGTGGCGCCTGAACTATCAGAAAATCCCTAAGGTGCTCCTGTAGTGTAGTGGTTAATCTCTTGGGCTGAAAAATAGAGGGTCATTGGTTTGAATCTACCCACCATTACTTTTGTACTTTATTATTCCTGCAGCTACGATCTTATCGAGAGTAATGAGAGGGATCGTTTCAGCCACAATCTCCAGAGAAAAGAAACAGGGCTCCTGCGGGGGAAAGTGCTGTTCCCTTCCTCTTCTTGAGCTGTCATGAAGTAAATGTTTGACCCTGGGCACCAGTGAGATTTGCAGTCACCCCTTCTAGTGATTTAAGTTTGTGGCTAAAGTTTAAAATTTTTAGCTAAATATGTGTGTTCAGCTGTCTCTTGTTAGGGAAGTTAATTAAACAGTGACCACAGCCCCTCTTTTTCCGTGGTGCATTTTTTTTTCTTTTAAAGTGTTTGGCAGCCTGTGCAGTCCCATGCACAAAGTGATCAGTTATTACTCTCTATTGAAGAATAGCTCAATGGGCTAATTCATTGCTTTATGATATAAAAGGTTGGTGGATCGATTCTCACCTAAGCAGGCTTTACGTTTTTCTTTATTGTAGTGGCAGTGTTCCAGTTTATTTGTTAAAATTGCGATTTTTTTAACCATATAAATTAATCGACAAATATACTGTAAACTAAACATGAACAAAATGAGGCTATACTGAAGGAAAGAATTTAAAAAAAAAGTCCCATTGCCTACGCCATCCAGCTTTTCCTATTATTGTTATATTATTATTATACATTATGTACTGATTTTATTTTTTTATCACTGTCCATGAAGTACAGTAAATCACAGACAAAGAAAACTTCTGAACCTGTAGAAGCGGATAATGCTGTGGTGGTGCGTTTGGTTAGGTGTTTCATTTTGATGCCAAAGGTACTGAGTTTGAGACCCATCTAAACCCAAAGTCTACTAATTTTCTGTAATTGATATTTAAAAATATAATGTACATTTTACAACATATTAAGCCAAATCATATTATATTAAAGACATTTCATGACATTTATCCCCACCAAAATAGTCCATTCCTGTATAATCAATAATTTGATGGTGCCACTATATCTTTTTATTCCTTAACTGCTTAAAATTTTAATTTCACATTTCATAACCAATTAGAGAAATTAATACATAACAATATTATTCCCCTACCAGCTGACATATTTGCAGGCTCCCCGCAATACTGAAAAAAGTAGGCTGACCAGGGTCGGACTATAGAGGGCCCCCCTCCTGTGACCCCACGCGCATGTGCAAGTGGAGCCATGCCATTGGGATTGTGCAAGAGGAGGCAAAAAATTTTTTCTTGGTCAGGAGAGGGGGTCTGGCCAGCGGGGGCCCACGAGGGCGGGGACCCACCCTGCTAATGACATATCCAGATACTACAAAAGGCAAAGCTCAAGGGTAGGTGCACACAGGGAGATTAGTCGCCCATTAATCGCTTTGGGTGACTAATCTCCCCGAAATGCCTTCCCACCAGTTACACTGTAAATTGCTGGTGAGATGGTACTCGGAGCGCTTCGGTTTTCATGAAGTTTCCTAATGGAGACGTCAGGTGACTTTGGAAAACAATATGTGGAAGAGAGAGCTTCACAAGCTCGAAACATGTTGTGTGGCAATAAAAGCACATACTAGCAGTTAAACTGTTGTACAGTGCCATATTCTTGCTTTATTCAATTTGAGACTTTGGAAAACAAAGTGCTCTGAGTGCCATCCCCACAGCAATTCACATTCTAACTGTGTGAAGACATTTCAGGGAGATAAGTCGCCTGAGAAGAGATTTGTCGCTGTGCGACTAGTGTTGCCGGTATTTTTGATGGTTGATCCCAATGTTATTAATAAGAAAAATATAGGAAGGCCAGTATTTTTTCAAAAAAGGGTGGCAACCCTATGTGCGGCTAATCTCCCTGTGTGCACCTACCCTGAGTATAGATGGGGGTTTACTTTTTAGCACTCTATTGTACCATCAATAATAAACTCCTTAGGGCAGAGACACTATGAGATTCAGGGAGATTTAATCTTGCCTGTGGTTATGCACTTGCGGTGCTTCGATTTCCGAAGTCGGCCAAAGTTTCCTCGTCAGGCGACTTCGGAAATCGAAGTGCCGCAAGTGCATAGCCGCAGATGTTTTCTCATTCAAGCAGGGGGGAGGCAGTTTGGGGAGATAGTCGCCCTGAAGAAGAGGCGATTAGTCGACAGGTGACTAAATCTCCCTGAATATGCTCGTGTGACCTTACCCTCAGCACATGGAATACAAAAGCACACAACCCCCACCCCTACCATTTGTTATCTGTACCTCAGTCACCTTAATGTGTATTCCTGTGCATTGGAGCTTATTGACATTTGTGAAAATTTGCATTGGTGAAATATCTGAAAATCATCTCAAAGCTTCAACATGCTCTGAAGTTACAGTTTCAGACAAACATGTGAGGAGTCTCAGTAATGGAGTTCAGTTACCACTCACATCATCAGTAAAAACATGACCCTAAGGGTAAGGGTACACAGCAAGATTTAGGGAGATTTAGTTGCCTGGCGACTAATTGCCTCTTCTGGGTGGCAATCTGCTGGTCTGCCCCCCGTGCTTTCCCTCATGAGGAAACTTTGGGCGACTTCAGAAAACAAAGCACTGCGAGTGCCTTACCGATATCAACTTTTCATTCAAGCCGGCGGCAAGGCATGCGGAGGCAGATCGAAGAGATTGTTGCCCAGAAGTGCCAGGCAGCTAAATCTCCCCAAATCTGCTCATGTGCCCCTTCCCTAAGTGTACAAACAAGCAAGCCCCTGTGCTTTCAAATGCAAATAAGCTCCAATGCACAGGAATACACATTGACTGGGGTACAGATGCAGTAGAGACCCAGTCATCAACCCCTTCTAATTTGCACTTGAATTAATGCTAAAACTACTAAGGCCTAAATGCTTGAAAATATGCACTGGGTGTAAAGGGGGATGGAAGCAGAAGATGTACAAAACCAGTGGGCTGTTGTCTTTGTGTGTATAAGTGTACAAACCTAATTTAAAGGGAGAACTATGAAATCATGTGAAAGAAATGTTATAGATTGAGATTGGGATTCCTTATCTGGGAAACTTGGGTTCAGTTCTTATAGGAGTCTCCAGTTCAACTTCTCAGTTTAAAGGAAAACTATAGCCCCCGAACAATGTAGGTCTCTATAAAAAATATACTGCATAAAAAAGCTCATATGTAAAACCCTGCTTCATTTAAATAAGCCATTTTCATAAGAATCTACTTTTTTAGTAGCATGTGCCATTGGGTAATCATGAATAGAAAACTGCCATTTTAAAAAATAAGGGCCTCGTCCCGGGATCCTAGGATTCACAGTACACCCAAACAAACCATACAAGTTAGGGTCACATGAGCCAATCATCACTTTGCATTACAAGTACTACATTTACAATTGCTACCTAAATTCTTTATTCATTTCCAAAGTCATTCCCCTCTAGTGATGGGCAAATCTGAATGTTCACTGTTGTCAAGATCAACAGTTTGAAATAAACTTCTCAATGATTCTGATTGAGTTCAGCTGTCTGCTGAGATTCCGGAGGTTGTAAGTTATTGCTATCTCAAGGCAACTTGACAAGTTAAAGAGATCACACTTTCAATGCTTAGGAGGGGAGGCAGAAAAATGCCCAAAACGCTTAAAAAGTTTTATGAAATATTTCAAAACCCCCAATTTTTTTCGATTTTTGTCCGAAACTCAGCGCAGACCAGGATATGTTCTAATTTGAAACAGGACCTTTGCCATTGACTTCTACAGAACCCAGCAGCTTGCAGATAGAGTTTTTCCAGTTCAGACTTTTGGAAGACTCAAAGTATAATAAATCATGAAAAATACATGTTTTTAGAGGAGTTTATAGTAATTTTTTTTTCTAGTTTTTGACATTCCTACTTTCATAAATAACCCCCTAACTGTAACTGGTACACAGGGGATAACCATATTAAGTCACATTGCTTCTAAGAAAATAATGCAATAAGAACTACGGTTTGCTGATATTTTCAAATGAGGAAGAAATCCATATTCTTGTGAATAATCATGTTGTTTATTCTTCAATAACCTTTTGCTAATATACATATATCTGGCTTAGTGATGGGCGAATTTACTCGCCAGGGGCTAATTCGCGGCGAATTCCCTCGATTCGCGAAACGCCAGCAAAATTTCGCCTGGCGAAAATTCAGCGAAAAAACGAGTCGCGCATCGAAAGCGACGCGTTGAAGTTTCGTGAATTTTTCGCCAATTCCTCTGGAAATTCACGAATTTTTCGGCGAAGCGAAACTGGGGAGATTCGCCCATCACTAATCTGGCTGCCTGGCCCCTTTTTTTCCCTATTGTAACTAACAGGTGTCAATCTATTTATCAAAGTTTTTGCCCTCTATTATTTCTTTAACTATTTATAAATGTAAAATTAGATATTGGTTTAATGTGTAAATATTTATTTTCTCTAACAAAGACCGAGAGGGATGTAACAATGGAAGCACCTGTTGGTTAATAAATGTAACAGTTACAAATAAATCCATTTGCCTTGACCCATTCCCATGTCTTTGCCAATCTGCACACATTTTTTTGTTCATGAGAATGTTTTCAGCACTCCCTTCCCCAGGGTAGGACAGGGAATAGCAGAGGAAACCGTTTGTAATAAAATCTATTGTTCTTCTCTAAAGTATTGGTGTAAACTGCTTTGTTTTTAACTACTCTTTCCTTTTCCTGTATGTTAGCTCTGGAAATATATCCAAAAAAGCTCTAAGAGAAAGAAAAGTCTATCATTGAGCTTCTGCATTAGATTGCAAGCTGTAAGGGACAGGGAATGCTTTCTACCTAGCTACTCTATGTATTGCAATACTAGTACCACTATATAAATGTATTGAAAATATATAGATACAGGCAGCATCAGACATTGTTACATATTCAGTAGAGCTGTACAAATAATAATAATAATACATATAGCATGCATACAGTATTATGCAACGTGTATCTACTTTGTTACATAGTGACATAGTAAGTTAGTGTAGGTAGTCCATTGAGTTCATCCTATTATGTCTATATAAAACCAGCTTAGCTTCACAAAAGAAGTCAAAAGAGCCCCATCAGAAGTCTTTCCAAATTGCCTCAAAGGGGGAAAAAGACCTTCTAATGTATCTGGCCATATGCTGCTCAGTAGAATCCAAAGGCAATCCATTAACCATTATGATCCAGTTATTGGCCCAGACAAGCAAATACTCCTTTTTTGACACAGCACATGCGTGGCTAAATATCTGCTTGTTTTGTGACCTCTTAAAAAGCCTTGATCTCTATGTGTTTGGCCAGTAAACTGTGAACCATGTTGTAGAAATTGTATCCAAATGTCCATCTAGAAAGGCTTTCCTTTCAAACAAATGTCCCCTTTCCAAAATATCCAATGTCTACTTCACTTTTTGAGTTTAGCCTTGGAGGATCCTCTTCAGTGCACATCCACTACATTAGAAGGCTTTATTTATCCTGCAGACCAATTATCTTTAGTAGTGCTACATATTTGCAGTCTAGTAGTAGAGAAGAGAGGTGCTGATGAGGTTGATAACATTAAGTACTTCAGATCAGCACTCAAGCATGTCAGAAACAATGGATGACTGGAGATATCTGGTTGCACTAAGAAAAAAAATAAAGATTATAATCATAATACAGAGACACACGTACTTTGTTAATCAAATTTAATGCCCCGAAAATTTTACTCTTGAGGATTGAATTATTCTGTTTATTTTACTATGCTAGGTCTTTGTGATCTCACCTACTTATAGTCAGTGAACACAGTCTTAAAGCCTTTCCATTCCTTGTATCGATCCATTAACTATGTATTTCCCTGTATTAAGTACAATCTGCACTAATATACCCATAACTTCTCCTTTACTAAGATCAACAGAAATGTTGATAGTATAGTTCCCCCTCAATGTATAGGGGTCATGCTGAACATACTTTTTGCCCATTGTTTTAATTCAGAAATATCTGTGGTTTAGTTATTTCTGACACTAAAAACATAATGGAAAAACAACATTTCTTCCTGTCACTTCCAGATTATGACAAGCAGAGAAATAGCTGATAAAACTAATTACCAGCCCAATGAGAAGCCCTCTGATAATGGACTGCTCAAAGGATCTTGTTTAGGCAAGGAAGGGTTTTGTTTCTTCAAAGGCACCTCAACAAATTGCCCTGATTATAATGAGGAAGAGGTAGGACATTTAGGGGCAGATTTATTAAGGGTCAAATAGTAAATTAAAATTTTCACATTTTTTTTGGTGTTAAAATTCACACATTCAAACATTAATCAAATTCGAATGGAACTTTGAATTTATATTTATCACACCTCAACCGTGGAAACAATTTAATATGAATTCGAATATTCTCTCGATTTGAATTCAGTTTGCATTCAAATCGAATACGAATATCATTTTTGGGTCTTTCCATTGGTTCAAATTTTAGACCATCATATTTTCATCGTCCAAGTCGAATTATGAGTAAATCAAAGATATTTTTAGTTTTATATTGTACCTGTAACAAATTATTATACACGTCATTGGATTATCAACAGACAGATTAAATGCAATTAGTTACCAACCAGTACAGCCAAGCAACAAGCATTTATTAGAAGCTTTGGTGACCTTACGCCAAAATCATCCAACATCATTTTTGTAGAATACATGTTCTTAATAAGTATCTCACCTGTGTATAAAAAAACTAAATCTGGTTTCACTTTTCTTTTCACCCAGGAGGTCTAAGATCATCATATATTGTGTGGACTTTTGCCTTGGGTGGCTGCTCAGATCTTGGTTTAGTTTCAATGAGATTCTACAATGAAATATTAAATACTGTATATATCAATGTTAATCTTGCTCATGACAAATCTCTAGCATATATTCATGTATCATATTGTATATGTATCACACACGTGTATTTTGTATATGTAACTGGCAGAATACAACCAAGAGACCTAAATGAAGGAGACAAACCACTTATATATTATGTATATACAGTATATTGTATATAAATATATATATATATATATAATATTTATTTTTGCAATCACAACCTTGACAATACTCTGTTCTATAACTATATAGAAAACAACTACTCTGCTTTACTCAACATGGCACAAATTTTCAGGCACAAATACAAACTTAATTGAAACAGTGTTCCTTTAAAGGAGTTGTTTTTGGACTATGGTTCTATGCACTCCATTGCACTTCGCCTGGTCTGGGCTTCGCATTTAACTGAATTTGCCTGGTGTTAGAGTGTAATTGATCACAATCATCTATCTCTATCACTAGCGAAGTGACAACTGCTCCTGTTAGGAAATTGGCGAAGTAATAAAATTACGTCACGCTAGCGTTAGTCACTTCGCCCTTTAGGGAATCTGCCCCTTGGTTTCCACTGATTGGTTACCCTGGTGACCAAACAATAACCAGTCAGTGACTTGAGGGGGGCTATACCTGTTGCTTTTGAATCTGAGCTGAATGCTGAGGAGTAATTGAAAACTCACTGAATAGTTATGTCCCATGTGGCCCCCCTTGAACTAAGAGTTAGAAAGATGTTTATACTTGATGCCTTGATCATGTAGCTATTTTACTGTAGAAGCAAGGTGCTCCTTATCATAGAGGTCTCCTTATCTTGATACCCCAGAAACATCTAACCTCACTACTTCTGCTGTGGAATCCAAAAACGTATAACTATTTAATCCCCTTTCATAGATTAGGGAATGCCCATAGCATCCATGAGCCAAAACGGAGACATCTCTCCCCTCCCACAGGGTACAGATTGCGCTACAGGGGAATGTCCAACATTGGGATGGGGTGGGGGGTAAACACTTTGCATGCCCTACACTAGAACTTTTTTTTAAAAGAATCTTTTTATTTAATTTTTAGGGGAAGGGGGAACAGAAAGAAAAAAGGGAAAAACATATAAATAATCCAACAATTATACATACAAATAGTCTGCATTCAGAACATTGTGCATCTTCATTGCAGCAGCCTGTATTCTAACATATATGAGTCTACTCTGAGGATTAGTAAGGGATCTAGTCAGGAATAGAGGCATCCGGAATATGTGGATCCTACTCAGGGTGAACATCAAGCCATGGGGCCCATACTTTCATAAATTTAGTGTGACATCCACGAGCTTCATATGTCAGCTTGATATTAGGCAGCCCTCTACCAACCTGAGATAGCCAGTGTTGTAAAGTTGGGGGTTGGGGGGACATCCAACTCATCACTAGGGATTTCTTAGCATAATACAAAATCGTTTTAATAAGAATCCTAGAGTTGATCCGTGGGAGTAAATCTTCTACTATTCCCAAAAGACACACTTCCGGTGTGGCATTGCCAGGAAAGAACAAATGGTCCTTTACGTAGCCCATCACTCTAGTCCAATATTGAGAAATCAATCTACACTCCCACACCAAGTGATAGAAAGTGGCATTAGGTTGCCGACACTTAGGACAGTTGGCATAAGGGGATCTGCCAATTTTCTGTAGTTTAATAGGTGTAGTATATAGTTGGTGAGTAAACGTAAATTGAATAAGGTGATCTCTGGTTGATATCAGGAAACCATACATTTCCTCAGTGGCCTGTTCCCAGTCATCTGGACTTAATGAGGGGAGTTCCAGTTGCCATTTTTGTCGGGCTTTAATGAATGCATCTGGAGAGCAGAGTAGCAGCGACTTATAAATCCTAGATATTAGTTTCCCTGAGCTACCATCCCATAGTGTACTTTCAAAACTGGGAGGGGCATATACAAGTTCAAGAGTAGAGAATTGTTTCTTGAATGCCTCCCTAAATTGTAGATACCTGTACCATTGAATCACTTGTTGGCCCGTTTTTTCTTTAAGCTGTGCCATTGAGGGAAATTTAGAGTCTATCATCAGATCACCAAGGCATCTAATCCGCATTTGTGGCCAATACTGGAAGTCCTACACTAGAACTTTAGCTATAAAACAATAAATGTGTCAGAGAAATGGTCTGCGGTTGTTGTGACTACAAAACATTTTTCTCACCTGATTACTAACATCCTGAGGGCACTTATGCTCAACTGCATATGCAGATTCTTTATATTTAGCATTCCATGTAGTCAGAGCAGGTTCTGCAAAACAAGATAAGCATCTGATGAACATCCTTTGTGCACTGCAAAGTCACAATAGAGATGAACGCTTATATTGTCCTGCATGTCGGGATGTAGAAAAGGTGGGTTTTTTAAATACAGGAAGACTGAGAATCTTGTATAAAAGGAATATATTTTCTATAGATTAGAGATGTCCATCATGCATCCCGCCACCTGTTCCTGAACCACAGCACCTGACGTATCATATCTATTTAATAGTGGTTGTTTTGCTGATATCCTCTTTATTAATTATACAGTAGTTTGCTAGGATTTTTCCAAAGCTTTTTCCAAAATGTTAAACCTGCCAGTGGGTCAAGTCATGACATAAAAGGGGTGAGTTGTGCCATAAAAGGGAGGGCTCATGATATAAAGGGGAGAGCTGGTAACAAAATAAGGCAGGGGATAACACATGGGAGCATTGAGATTTGTTTACATGGAAGACAACAAGTAAGATTGGGGGTTTGAGTAGGCAGGCCAGGAACTTTTTTTTTTTTTTTTGTATTACAAATTCCCTACTCTGCAAATAAGAAATGTCAACACTACACTGACAAGCCCCACTGTGCTTTAAAATGCAGTGCAAAAGCTATAGCTTATAGGGTCTTCTACGAAAAATGTGAATTTAAGGAACCATACCAAAGATACCAAATTACTGTGTCACCATAGATATTCCCCTATGTACTATGCACTGTTCAACTGGAAAGCTTTGGGCACAGTTGCCCTTTAAACATCTCCTGAACTTGAACACAGATATAAGTTATTAGCCCTTTATGCTTTTGTGCTTTAGCTAACTGTTCATTTCCGATAAGGGAACAGCAAATACTGTAAAGGCAGGTTTGTTACAAACAGTTATCCTTCAATAGCAATAGAGAGCGTAGGGTAATAATGGATTACCTTTTATCCTTTTCTTCTTTCTGCTGAATATTATACTTGCAATTAATGCTAGGAGTAGGATCACGACCGCTGCCAACACGAAAATATAGATACGGTGATGAGCACTGTATTCTGTCATTAAAAAAAGACAGAAAATTAAAGAAAATTGCAAAAAAATCATTTTAACAAACACATTATTTATGTTCCTCTTGGGGGGCCTGGATTAAATTAACATCACCTAAATTGCAGCGTGTTGCAATTTAGGCCTAATATTTTTTACTAATTTTAATTCTGACTGGCTTCTGTTGATTTGACACGTTTATGTAGACCAATATTTTGATCAAATACCCACAAGATGGCCAGTCTGACCTGGGATCCAGTCATTTGGTAAGCAGATGCTCTTGATCCTCTACATTTTGCAAGTTGTATTGCTAATTTGATTAACATGACTCGAAATCAAATTAAATCTTGTGAAGTAAGTATCCCAAGCAATTCAATTAAGCAATTAAATCTTATGTTTGTAGAAACCTATCTGGGATACCTACTGCTCCTTAGATATGTATGCAGACCCCCTCTGTCAGTGGAATGGAATGTTGCATTCTTAAGTTCAATTCCATCAATACATTATCATTAAGTGATCATTCTTTCTCAAGCTCCTCCTGATTTTGGAGTGAAAGGCAATACATAGAGTATCAGAGGCCCAACCTTGATCCAGTGGATAGAAACAGGGACAATGAGGAAACCCTTACCTCCTTATTTACCTCCTTGATACTATGGGTTACTAGACTAAGTTTTCTATATTAGTATATTACTGCAATAAGTCCTGTATTGAGTCCTGTGCAAAGATACCTTGTGATCCATAGGGAACAATCTGTAAGTAGCGTACATATTTATGGACAATTTAGTTGATGTATGGCTTGTCCAATTAAAGAAAATCCTGGATTCTTCCTTTTAACCCAATTTTCAATGTTGTGATTAGATAACGACACAGAGATAATGATAACTCACCTGAAATCCTACATTCCTGTTGTATAAATAAAGAGACATTGCTATAAGACACTGGGTTCATTGCCAAACACAGATACTCTGCACCCCACATTTCAGGTTGCAGGGCAAGTTCAATTGAGCTTCCATGTTTAAAGGTTTTGAATCCAAGCTCTTTATACTTCTCTTTCCATTCCACATGAAGTGAAGAGTTTATTGGAACAATGCAACGCAGAGTCAGATTGCACCATTCAGGAGATGTTCCCTTTATGGTCTTTAATATGCTTGGCGCTGGGACGGGCTCTGTTAGGAAACAAAAAA
>CM044445.1:113995826-114006209 GCA_024363595.1 Xenopus borealis
CTAATGCACGCCTCATCTGACAGGATACTTAAAGGGGACCTGTCATAAATAAAATATTGTCTGCCCCTCCTCTATGCCTTAGGTACAGAGGCAGGGCAGTCAGTTACTTTCACTTTCCATGCAGCAGTTACTCGATGTCACCACACTCGCCACATTACCCCGTTCTCTTCACTGTTTAATTTTGTAATCAGTGCATGGGAATGGACATCAGGCCCCCCCATTCAGGTGCAGAAACAGGATTCTGAAATTATGTTCATTTGGAACATGACTCAATGATTGGGTCATAATGGCACCCTTTCTGGTTACTTCCAATATGATCTTTGTCCAATGGGACTTTAATGTCAGATCAAATAATGTTTGGCCAAGCTAGATCATGTATCAGTTGGGGAGGGGGGCAGAGTTTTAAGACAAAGACCTTCCCAGGTAAATCTGACCATAAATGCTTAGATCAGATCTTTTGTCACCAAAAGCAGAACTTTGTCTGATTTAGCTATCTATGTGGAGCCCAATCAAACTTGGTAGATCAGATCAACTAGAACTTGCTCCAATAATTTGATAACAATAGTAGCCTTTTTGGATTCTGATTTTCAAACTTGATCAATTGATGTCTGGCCAAGCTCAAACAGAGATTTGTTTGTTTGTATCATAGTTGGGCAAGTATAATCCAAATTAGCCCTGTAGAGTCATCTTAAAAGAGTAAGTAAATGAGCCTTTCAAAAAAATGGTCTGCCCTCTGTGTGATAGGGTTGCCACCTTTCCCTGAAAGAAGGAAGGGTGGTGATATCAGGGAGTGGTCTGAATTATGTAAATTGGTGAGTTTAAATGGAGGAAATCTCAATTTTAAGTGCCAGTGGTCTACAGCTTTCAGTAATAAAATCTATTCATCAGGTAAAACAAGAGCTTTTCATTTTTCCCCAATTAACCATCTTCTTGAGCAGGTTGAACCAATAGAACTATATATGTGTAGCTAGTTTCGAGTCTGAATAACATGCCAGATCAAATTCTCATCCATACCAAATTATCAACTGGTCTTTGGGGTCACTCTCACAAGCATAAATCAAGAAAGGGTATTTGCAGTGGGCCTCCAGTCCCTCAGCACATCATGCAGCATTAAACAATGTTAATTCAAAGTATGGGTTATACTATGCACTATCTGCAAGATATGTGTAGTAAATGCATTAGAGATGTCTAATAACTGAATGACTGCAAGGTGGACATATTCAATCTCATTTGGGGCCATAATCTTTCTCTATTGCAAATGGATTCCACCCTTCTCTAACTGTAATCCTGGGTTGTAATATTGGCATATAAAGTATTTTTATGAGAAATATAAAGAATTTAGAATTTGCTATAGTAGAAATAAGACATTAATATACTGACCGGAACCAAACAAGAGAAGTAGAAGAAAGGAGATTTTGAGCTTCTCAGACCCATTTATCGGCATCTTCTCATCAGCTGAGCCCAAGGCTGAGTGAGGGTGGTGAGGCCAGACAGGAAGGGTGGCCTGTCACTGTGTTAAAACGACGATCTCCATACAGGCAGCATCTAAACACAATGTAAGCATGTGGTTTCGTTTCTCAGATGGAAATCTTAGAAACTAAACCACAAAATGGCTGAAGTAGAAGCCTAGTACTTCAAACAGAAAGCTGTGTTCAAACATCAATAAGTACTAAAAAGGAGCACTTATGGTCAAACATGTACCCACAATAACAAACTTAGTCATGCACTCACCTTTTTATACCTTCACTCATGTACTCTATATTTACATATCTCTATATTTACATATACCCCTATTCCTTTATACATAATCACACACTTATTATGCTTACCCACACATTCACACACATAAATGCCAACTTATATGCTTAACCATTTAGTAATATCTATACACTTAGGGGCGGATTTATCAAGGGTGAAAGTGAAAATATTAATTTCAAAATTTGATTTTAAAAAATTTTAATCTTCGAGTTTATTTTAGTGTTATTCGACTAAGGAATAGTTCAATTTCGATTTGAGTTTTTTCTTAATTAAATTATAATTAATAGCTCTTTAAGAACTTAAATTTGACTATTTGCCACTTTAAACTTACCAAACGTCCTAGAATCATTTGGAGTTGTTTGGTGGCATCCTGAAAACCAATTTTTTTCGGAGAAAAAAAATAGATTGAACAATTGAGTTCATGGGAGTTTTTATAAACTCCCATTAAATCTAAATTTGACCCTTGATAAATCTGCCCCTTAATATGGGAAAGATTTACTAAAGTTTGAATGGTAAATTTGAATTTAAAAGCAGCAACTCAAATGTAAATTTGGATGTGAGCTTCATCACACCTTGATCATGGAATATGCTCTAGTTTGAATATTTGTCACCTAAAACCTGTGGTATTCATTACAGAGGCAGAGGTCAGTTGACCCATTTGAAAACGTTAATTGCCTTCCTGACATTTTATTAGATTCAAGTTTTGTTCATATTTGATTTGAATACAAGACACATTTTCGTGTTGGTCCCATTCAATCAAATTTTAGATGTTAAAATGTTTCCGTAAATAACCTCCCGTTCCAGTTGTGAGTATATTAGAATTTATTAGAGTAAAAACAAAAATCACATCAATTCAAAATTAAGTAACCCACTTAGGGACAGATTTAATAAGGTCTGAATGTAAAATTCAAATTAGAATTAGAATTTTGTAATTGTTTTGTGTCAAAACTCACAAATTTGAATTTGAAAGCACCAAATCAAATCTATATTGGAATGTGAGATTTATCACATCTTGACTATGGAAACAGTTCTTATTCAAATATTTGTCACCTAGAATCTGCGAAATTCTTTTAAAAGTTAATGGGAGAGGACCGTTGACCTGTTTCAAGATGTTAATAGACTTCCTAACATTTAGGTTTTTATTGGAGAAAATTTTGATTCAAGTTTTGTTCGTATTTGAATCGAGTTTTATTCATATTCGATTCAAATACTAAACCAGGTCGTTCCCTTTCGATTTAATTTTAGGCGTTCACATTTTTTTTATAAATAACCTCCAATTTATTAAAAAAAAAATTCACATCAATTCAAAATTCAACCATTGATAAATAACCCCTTATGAGGCAGATCACCATTACGCATTGTGTAAAACCAGCAGGCCTGGATTTGTGGAGAGGCCACCTAGGCCCGGGCCTAGGGCAGCAGGATTTTAGGGGGCAACATGCTGACCGACCACACCCACATTGGTTCAAAAAATTTTAATTCCCTGTGTGCCAATTCCCAATGCTCTGTCCATGTTGATGAAAATTTGAGCAAATAAAAGGGAGGGGACAGGGGCAACAAATGACACCGGGCCTAGGGGCGCCTGATAGGTAAATCTGGCCCTGAAACCAGGCATAAAAATGGCATGATTTTTTATGTGCTGTTTTTTTGAGCAACTTCCACTGGAAGCAGCGTAAAATATTGGTGGAAAATATGATGTAAAATAATGCACCTGTGAATTCACCGTTTATTTTACACATCTTTTTAAATTATTTCTCTGGCAATTCTTGCTTTACACAGCATAAAGCACATGAAATATTCATAATCATTCATATACAAACACTTGATCTGTTATTTTCAAACAGCCCATGAACAATATTACACTTATTTATTCCCTTACCCAGTCATACTTGCTTATACAAGTATACAGACTGGGTTTTAGGACAGAACACCAAGGTGATTATTTGTTAAAATCCAAATTTTTATTTAAAAAAAACACAACCAAATCCCCATCCTTGATTTGACCTTATTTATTAATTAAAAAACGCAAATTAATCGGATTGGGAAAAAACACAATAAAATCTAGCAAAACCACACATTTTTCAGGCTTTTTTCCCATATTTGCTCTATTTTTTCCAGTTTTATTTAACTTGTTCATTAATGACTTAGGTTTGGGTATTGTTAATAATGTATCAGTGTTTGAAGATGACACAAAACTATCCAGCCCAAATAGTTTCATCCAGGATGTGGCACTTGCAACAGGATCTTGACAAACTGGCAATCTGGGCAGCTAAGTGGCAAATGAGATTCAATATTGATAAATGTAAAGTCACGCACCTGGGATGTAACAATATCCAAACCACTTATACCCTTAATGGGCCTGAACTAGGCAAATCCATTATGGAAAAGGACTTTGGCTGTAGCCAGTCAGCAGCATCAAGGTCTAATAAGGTCTTGAGCTGTATTAAAGTGATTTGTAAACGGAAGGGATCATTCTTCCACTTTATAGAGCACTTGTAAGGCCACATCTAGAATATGCCGTACAGTTTTGGTCTCCCTCAATCCAACAGAACATTATTGTATTAGAGAGGGTACAGAGAAGGGCAACTAAGCTGGTAAAAGGTATGGAAAATTTAAGCTATGAGGAAAGACTGGCCAAATTGTAGTTGTTCAGGCTGGAGAAGAGGCGCTTAAGGGGTGATATGATAACTACCGTATTTGCCGGCGTATAAGACGACTGGGCGTATAAGACGACCCCCCAACATTTCCACTTAAAATGTACAATTTGTTATATACTCACTGTATAAGACTACCCCCTCTTCCGCACACCTTCTGCACACCGTCTGTGCCCCTGCTTGCTGCTGTTGGCCCTCCTTCTGTGTCACTGTTGCTGTCAGCCCCCCTTCTGTGTCCCTGCTTGCTGCTGTTGGCCCTCCTTCTGTGTCACTGTTGCTGTCAGCCCCCCTTCTGTGTCCCTGCTTGCTGCTTTTCGACCGCCTTCTGTGTCACTGTGTCCATGTTTCCCTGTGTCCCAGTTAGGTGCTTAGCCCTACCTTGTACGTCTTGCTGCTCAAACTCCCCTTCTACGTCCTGTTTGCTCCCCGCGCTCTTTTCCCTGAACTCACTGCTGCCTGGTTGCGCGTCTCGCGAGACTTCTGACGTCACAACCAGGAAGTGTGCGGCTGGAGCAGCGGGGCAGATCGCGATCGGCGTCGGATGAGGTAAGTAAGTAGTACCTGGCGTATAAGACGACCCCCCACTTCAGGGCATATTTTTCTGGGGCAAAAAGTCGTCTTATACGCCAGCAAATACGGTATGTATAAATATATAAGGGGATCATATACTAATCTCTCTATTGCTTTATTTACCAGTAGGTCTTTCCAGCTGACACAAGGCCACCCATTCCGTTTAGAAGAAAAGAGGTTCCACCTAAATATTGGGAAAGGGTTTGTTACAGTGAGAGCTGTGAAGATGTGGAATTCTCTCCCTGAATCAGTTGTACAGGCTGATACATTAGACAGCTTTAAGAAGGGGTTGGATGATGTTTAGCAAGTGAGGGAATAGTACAAGTTGATCCAGGGACTGGTCTTATTGCCATTTTGGAGTCAGGAAAGAATTTTTCCCACTGAGGCAAATTGAAGAGGCTTCAAATAGGTTTTTTTGCCTTTCTCTGGATTAACTAGCAGTTAGGCAGGTTGAAAAAAGCTAAAAGGTTGAACTCGATGGAAGTGTCTTTTTTCAACCTAACTTACTATGTTACTATGTTTTTGCCGGAACCCAGGTAAACCCACCTTGAACCACAATATCTTCCATTTGGGATAGATACCTCTCCCATCGATTTATACATGACCTCGACTGGTCTGAGATGGTGGATTTTTTTGATTCAGGCTTTTTACAGCATCAGGCTATAATAAATCTCAAAAAATGCTAGTTTTGCTTTCTACAAAAAACATTTTTCGCCATAAAAAAAACCCTACCAGATAATTTTGAGATTTAGTAAATAACCCCTCCAATTGTCGCAACAGATGGAGCACATTTTCCAGTTCCATTTCTGCCATCCTGATTAATAAACATCCTCTACTGCACCTTCATGTAGTCAAGCTTTCTATATATTCTTGTTTTATATACTTAATCTGATTTTAGGGATTCTGACCTGGTCTGTTAAGGGTGTGAGCATTTAAGGTAAATTTGATCTTCATTTAGTGCTGTTAAAACCCTGCCACCACTTCATGGTGACTGCTCTTAAACAACTGATATAATTTAAAACTATGAACATCTATATTGTTTTACATTTGCTGTATAGTCTTTATGCTATATAGCGAATGGGCAAAATATGTATTTAAACTAAATTTCAATAAAGGTCTTTGTGGACAACAAACAAACAAACAATTGTCTTTTGTTTCCTGTGGTGTTTACCACAATGCTGCTAAGTTTTAGTAGTATAAAAGTGTTCCAGCTGAGGAGGTGACCTACATATATTATCAGACCTTGGATCTTTCATGTAACTACAGATACCACCACTTTGTGTTGGCCAAAAAGATATAATAAGAAATGTTCTAAATACAATCAATTCAATATTCTGTATATTTTCTGAAATAATCAAGTGTATCTCTCAGCATCTGTTTCTCTTCATTCTGTCTTCATGCATCACTTGGGTGTTATTCATTGACAGTTGGGTTTTATTCATTGACAGTTAGATCCAATATATCTTATAGGGGGGCTTCCTTTCCTAGCAGATGTATTAGAGCTCACTCAAATAACCGATTCCTTTTGCACAAATCCTGCATGTAGAGAGACATGAAGGCTGGTGATTTTAATAGAGTTGCTGCGATAGTTTCCCTTTAAAATTCTGCACTACCATTGGTGCAGGGATACTGGCTTTAAGGCCAGACATAGGCCTGTTGGTCCCTGCAACCTGCAGTATAGGGTCTTATACACGTCTCTCTATTGGGTGGAGGAAGGGTTACCCATTTTGATCTCATGCACCGTTACAGATCTCTCAATAATGTGGGTGCCAGTGCTTCCTAAACACTAAGTTATTTGGTTATTTGCTGGATTGCACCATAAGTTAATAAATCGCTCAAAATAATTGATGGTTTTGCCCAGGAAACATAGCATTTACAATCAGTGATTGTAGCAGAAAGCATGTGAGACGCGCCAGGAGATCCTCCCGTTCGCTTACCTCCCGGCATGCCTCTTCTGTTCTTCTGTGCAGGCGCGCACTTCCTGGTTTGCGTTTCAGGCGTCCTTGATGCTGGCGTCTTGGTGCTGAGCGGCATGATGTAATTTTGGCGCCAAAATTGAATCCTCAGTGCCGTTAAAATGCCAGTCTTCCATTTTTAAAGTGCCCAAGCTGCTTGCAGATATTCTGTTCCTGCCTAAGCTGTTCTACGTTTATTCTCTACCTGGTTTCGACTTCTACCTGTTTCCCGACTACGATCCTTACCTCCTGCCTTGAACTTTTCGCCTGACTTCGACTACGTCTTTTCTTATTCCTACCTGTACCTCGTTTACGGACTTGTTTCGCATCTCCTGTTTGGTTTCCGCAGCAGAAAGCCTGGGGCCCCTAAAGGTCGTCGGTGAACACCGGAACCCACAGGTTACCCCTGTGTGTCCACTCAGGTACCATCACCATACAAGATTCCTGAACGTGATCGTTACAGGGCACTTGCAACTGAACTTCTGTGGAATATCTTTCTATCAATCATCTATCTATCCCTAGGTCTGTACACTTGAGTCTCCAGCCAGGGCTCTAACATTTCTGCTTTCCTTGTTAGTGCCTCTGGCTTCTCTATCACTACCCTAGCCTGATTCTCACTCCTAAACCTATAACAGGACCTCACCTTACACCGACTAGCCCTATTGGTTCTCCAACTGAGCCGACCTTAGACTTTTCTGCATAACTTTCCTTCCACCAAGTAGGGTGTAATGAGACAGTACCACCTGGTGACTCCCTTTTATAGGCTAGGAACACCTGCCAATAGAGAAACTACCAGGGAACCCTAACCTGTAAAGGGAAGCCGCTCCCCCTTCCAAATGTGATTGGACACAGCCCATTGCTGATATTAACCCGTATGGAGACTACCTACTGTAGAAAAACTTAATTTGACATCCCTATAGCTGGCCACATACAGAGCAATCTTATAATTAACTGAATATTTCTACAATACGACTATAACCGTGGATTCCTTGGGTCTTTTGTTTAATTGTCTAATACATTTTGGGAGGCCAGCACTGCTCCTGATGAGTTCTTGGGTAGATACATTTAAAAACTCCTTGTTCTATTCTCAAGGGATTTCCTAGTATCATCTAGACCAGGGATCCCCAACCTTTTGAGGCTGTGAGCAACATTCAGAAGAAAAATGAGTTGAAGAGCAACACTAGCATGAAAAAATGTTATTGGGGTACCAAATAAGTGACATAATTGGCCCTTTGGTAACCCCTATGTGGATTGGCAACCTGTATTGAGGCTCTGTTTAACAGTAAACCTGGTTCTTATACACCCAAAACTTTCCTCCAAGTCTGGAAATCAAAAATAAACTCCTGCATTGAGGCCACTGGGAGCAACATCCAAGTAGTTGGAGAGCAACATGTTGCTCGCGAGCTACTGGTTGGGGATCACTGATCTAGACGATTGCAGTGTATAAAGAACTAAAGCATTTATTGTATGGCCTATAAACCTTATCTTACCTTACATACCTCTTATTCAGTGGGGACATAACAGCTGGGCCATCCTTTTATATTCTGCACTCCTTTTATTTAGCTGCATTAATTAATTCGAATAAAGGTTGAAATATTCCTAGAGGACTATTGAGCCACAATATAAATTCAGGGTTGAAACTTTAACCGATCTTCTCTTGAATTTTTCTCAATAGCAGAAACTTTGTCGTATATACCATTGTGAATTCATATTTCATGGTTTTCATTAACACACACCTGATAGAACAAGCTTCAATAGTGGGCACTAAATCAGGCAGAAACGTATGTAACATTCAGAAAGCACTTATGTTATGCTTCTCTTTTGAAGTGAAGCCCCTTTTATGGTCCACTTTATCCGGACCCACTTGATCACATTACAATGTTAGAGATTCAGCAATATTTTGTTGTACTCTAGTTAAATATACAGGATACATAATACAGCATTTTTTAGTATCCCAAATTCACTGTAAGGGGCAGATCAAGGGTTGAATAGTAAATTGAAATTTTCAAGTTTCAAAATTAATCCCCCTATTCGAATGTAAATTTGAATGTGAGATTTATCACATCTTGCCCATGGAAACAGTCTTAATTCGAATGTTCGACCCTTAAAACCTTTCGAGTTCATGTACAAGTCAATGACAGAGGTCCGTTGAGCAATTTGGAGATGTTAATAGCCTTCCTGAAATTCGTGTTTTATTTTTTGGAGAAAAACTCAATTTGTACCAATTGAATACGAATGGAATACAATTTGATTTTCAGGTCCATTTGATCGAATATTAGCCATTCAAATTTTTTCTAAAATAACCTAGTCGAATTGTGACTATATTCATATTAAGAAAAAAACTTCACATGAATTCAAAATTTGAGCTTTGATAAATGTTCCTTGCATTATCTTTCCTGCAGCACATTTAAACCCTCTTAGGGGGGCAGACAAATATTTTGTTGACTAAAAGACTTCAGTGCTTTCTCAAAGTTAATATGTAGCCACTACAGACATCCAGGTGCCCCTGGCTCTTTAATGGTTTGTTTAAAACTGAAGAGGAGACTGATAGGACTAATATGAACAACTTTATCGAAGCACAGGCAGGAATAAGAAGGCAAAGCAGATGTTAGTCCTTAGCACAGTTGCAATAGTTGTTAGGCAAGGCAGGGCACACTGTTAGAAAAGATAGTAGATATGGCAAAAGTCCAAGAAAAGGATTTGGAATAGGATAACAGTCTCAGAATCCAAAAGCAGACAGCTGGTCAGGGCAGGCAGTAATCAAGCAGTGTCAGAGTGACCAGCAATAGAGAGATCAAAGGTGCATGGGCCTTTTATAGACAAACGTGATGTCACTAAACATCATGCTGATGTCACATCCATAATCCTATCCGTCTAGTGTGCCTGTGCTGGGGCCAATATCACCGATGCAGCTAAGTGATGTCATTGCTCTGCACTGGCCTTGATCACTACAGTTGTCCAATTCTAAATATACAGAGAAAGAGAATCACAGGGTGCTTTAAGCCTTGTATAGAGGACACAGGTTAAGGTTCTCCTTTCCCTTAGGCTGCCAGCTTATAAATAGGCAAAATATGAATAGTTAATGTATAATTAGTTTAGCCACTAGGTGGCAGTGCTTTCTAAGTTGGACTGTGAAAGTTGTTGGTACTGAAGAGTGAATAAAGCAAACAGAAACAGGAAATTCAATGACCATTATGGCAGCGATAGAGGAAGGAACAACAGTCTTCGCTAGGGAGAGGTGAGAAGAAAAGGGTGTGCCGCTATCTACCTGTCATGAAGGAGTAAGTCTTCAATACTTGTCTTGAGTTTTGAAGCAATAAGCTGATCTTACAGTATTACTGTGATGGTCTTGATGTTTTCCCTAAAGAAATGGAGTCTACTCATGATCATGGGTAACACTCCTGGTCAACTCACATTTGTAAAGCCTATACAGTATTTCCATCAGG
>CM044445.1:114046186-114057656 GCA_024363595.1 Xenopus borealis
GACAAGCTGAAACTTTAGGCTGGTGCAATAAGTTCACTATATAAAATTTGGCATTTTTAGGCCCATTCATTTTTAGGGTTTAGTTTTCCTTTAAATAGTTTTATATGTCGCATTGCATATTTAGATTTTGTGTGCCTAATAAAGTGCTTATAGATTTTCAACTGTTGTATGTACATGTATTTTTATTTATAAAGTACCACTTACAGAATGTACTCATTTCTATACAGTTTGTAAATCTCATTTCAACTTTCATTGGTTTGTTACTGTTTGTTAATGTCATGTTTGTTCTCTTCCATTATGATGGGGGACAAGCCCTCGTCTTCCAGAAGTGTAGTAACTGTAAATGAGCTTATAGTTAATAATTCATTTTATATATTATAGAATTATAGTTAATAATGAATTCTGCCATTGTTTTGTGTCAAGTTTGGATGGTCCCAAGTTTATATTTAGAAACCCCACCATTGAGCAAGGCAAGTCTGTTGTGCATTGAAAGAAACAGACTTATTAGATATGACTATTTATTTCAATCATGTGTGTTCACTAATCACGTGTCTGTACTAATATCATATTTATACTATAATAGGAACCTATGCAGGCCTGTTGGAAGAGGACCACATCAATAGACCAGTGCACTCCTCACCCAATAAAAGTTTTAAACCCATTCAATAAATGTTCATGTATGTCTCCTGCTACATTCCAGCCGTGCAAAGAGTAACGTAATTCATGATATCCATGGCACCATGCTATTCCATTTAAGTGTAATACATTTCACTATACTGCATTTTAATTCAGTTTAAGTTGTTATGCATGATGTTGATATACCCTCAAATTTTTACTTTTTTGTTTAGATGTTAAAAAAAAAAAATCTTTGTTAAAGCTGGAGGGTCTGAAGAAATGATTGAACCCAAGAAGTCTAAGGGGCAGATTTATAAAAAAAAATGCCTTAGGAATGAATGTGGATGAGTTTTTCATATATCTCATACAGGTATAGGATCTGTTATCCAGAATACTTGGAGCCTGGGATTTTCCAGATAACAGATCATTCCATAATTTAATTAAGTAAATCCAATAGGTTTTGGTTTTGCTTCCAATAAGGATTCATTATGTCTTAGCTGGAATCAAGTACACGCTACTGTTTTATTATTTTATTATAAATATCATTAAATGGATCATTTGGATAAAATGGAGCCTTTCTGTAATTCAGAGCTTTCTGGATAACGGTTTTCCAGATAATGGATCCCATACCTGTATATTGATAGATCTGCCTTTATGTTGAGTTCATGCCAGCGTGAGATACAGAACCTCAAGCAGTGTCTCTGGTCTAGCAGATTGTGATTGATAAGAGCTTAATATTAGTGATGGGCGAATTAATTCTCAAGCAGCGGATTCCCTGCAAATTTACTAGTTTTGCAGCCATCAAATAATACATTTTTGAAACTGCCGCAAAATGTCAACGGTGAACATTCTGGCAAGAATTTACAGTGCACCCATTGACTTCAATACAACACGACAAAATAGACGCATATCAAATTGTCCCCGGCGTCAAAAGTCCCATATCAGTCTTTTATCGGTAAGTTGCAAAGTGGCCATTGTCTATGTATTTTTTATGTTATATAGATTATTTAGATATATTTTTATATATATATATATATATTTTTTTTTTTAAGCTTATTTTATCTCTCGATTTTTTTCTTAAATCAGATATTATTCAAATTTTGAAGTCATTCACAATCATTTGTGGTAAAAAAAAAAACTATTAACATTCCACCTTTGAGAAATTAACCCCGAAGTTGATACATTTATGGGTTGATTTTTATTCCATTTGTCCAAGTTTTCCTGTATTTTTTATTTTATATTTTATGTTTGTTAATCTGTTAGAGGTAAAATTTTCAAATCACAAACTGTGGAATCCAGAGGGTTTAGCAGCAGTTCAACCTTTTTTTGCCCATTTATTAATGTTTTCCTGATGGCAGTCACTTTATTAAGCAGTGCATGTAACAGACCATAGGCTTCTATTGCAATACGGTAGGTTCAATCTGGCGAAGTACACACATTTACATACCTACCGTACACAGTGAGATGAAATACCAG
The DNA here is from genome assembly GCA_024363595.1 of Xenopus borealis. Classification (NCBI taxonomy): domain Eukaryota; kingdom Metazoa; phylum Chordata; class Amphibia; order Anura; family Pipidae; genus Xenopus; species Xenopus borealis. The sequence continues at coordinate 114,048,278 of CM044445.1, forward strand.
CATTTTAACAACTTTGTTAATCAGAGTAATATAAGCGGTGAAGCTGGTGCCATCGTTTTTTCTCAGCTCTCGGATTCTCAGAGTTGTTCCACTGTTAGATACATCCAAGCGACCGGTGAACTGATCATTATAGATCTTAAAGCGTCCATCTCTGTACTCAGCTAAGGCAAATATTTCTCCATTGATCTTCACTTCCCACATGACTTTCTGTACAGGAAGATTGAGATGCATGTGGTTGGACAAGTAGACAGACTGGTTCAGGATTCCACTGACCTGGAGACCATCATCCTGTATTGCTGCAAAGGAATTCATAGGATTCCTAAATATCAGAGGGACCCTGAAATTACCAGTGTTGCTACATAACCACAGAAATTTACACACAAGGCACAATATGAAACCTGACCAGTAGTGAAAGTAAAAATCTCTTTGTATGAGGTGAACTAAATGCAGACATGAATTTATAAGCAGTAAAGGGGAAAAATGTAAGAAAGTAAAAAAATGTAAATGTATATTTCCAGCTTCTAATTGGGCGAATTAGCACCCGTCCCTAACATTTTTCAACAAATTAAGTTGTAGGGAAACATCTCCCCATCCATCCAACCAACAACTAGATTTGCACAGTTGACTTAACCCCCCTTTTTTGTAATTCTATTTAATTTCCTACTATAGCCTTAATTATAATGCATCATGCTTTTTAAAAATTCAGTGATTTTTTGCTCTGATTCAGCCAGAACTGGTAACCTTTCAATTAAATAACTCAAAAAGTAGAACATCCATTTGTTCCAAGCTCTCCAAATGAGTGGGCCTTTGTTCATTTTGACTTTCCAAGTGGGCTATGTTTATTTAGCTCTTGAGCCAATATTTTTATCACACTGATGATCATTCCTCTAATGCACTCCTCATCTGACAGGATACTTAAAGGGGACCTGTCACTGAGACACACAAAGCTGTATAATAAAAGTCATGAAATCCAAATTCTATTTTTTATTTAAGTATTCATAACTGTTGTAAGTTCATTTTAAAATGTCAGCTGTCAATCAAATATTGCCTGCCTCTGCTCTATGCCTTAGGAATAGAGGCAGGGCAGTCAATTAAGTTCACTTTCCATTCAGCACTTCCTAGATGTCACTTCTCTCCCTACATTCCCCGTTCTCTTCACTCTTAATTGTGTAGCCAGGACATGGGGATGGACATCAGGACCCCCATTCTGGTGCACAAACATATGTGCAGCCCAACTTGGTAGATTAGATCATCTAGAACTTGCACCAATAATTTGATAACAATAGTAGTCTTTTTGGATTCTGATTTTCAAACTTGATCAATTAATGTGTGGCCAAACTCAAACAAATAGCGATTTGTTTGTATCATAGTTGGGCCGGTATATTCCCAATTAGCTCTCTACAGTCAACTTAACAGTGTAATGTAAGTAAATGAGCCGTTCAGATAAATGGTCTGGCCTGTGTGTGTTATGGTTGCCACCCTTCCCTGAAGGAAAGCAAGGTGGTGATATCAGGAAGTGTGCTTAATGATGTAAAGTGGCGAGTTTAAATGGGGGAAATCTCAGTTTTAAGTGCTCGTGGTCTGCGGATTTCAGTAATAAAGACTATTCATCAGGTAAAACAAGAGCTTTTTTCCCCAGTTTGGTCTTCGTGTAAACAGTCACCAATCACCAATTAACCATCTTGTTGAACAGGTTGAACCAATAGAACTATAGATGTGTAGCTAGCTTTAGAGTCTGAATAACATGACAGATCAAACTCTCATGCATACCAAATTATCAACTGGTCTTTGGGGTCACTCTCACAAGCATCAATCTACTTTGAAAAAATTGTGTTACTGGTGGGCCCCCAGTACCTCAGCACATCCTGTAGCGTTAAACAATGGAAATAATACAAAGGATGGGTTATATATCTGCAAGATATGTCTATTAAATGCATCAGAGATGTCCAACAGCTGAATGACTGCAGGGTGAACATATTCAATCTCATTTGGGGGCCCTCATCTTACGCTATTGCCAATGGTTCCCATTCTTCTCTTACTTAAATCCTGGGCTTTAATATTGGCATATAAGGTATTTTTTATGAGAAATATAAAGAATTTAGAATTTGCTATAGTAGAAATAAGATGTTAATATACTGAACGGTACCAAACAAAGAGAAGCAGTAGAAGAAAGGAGATTATGAGCTTCTCAGACCTATTTCTCTGCATCTTCTCATCAGCTGAGCCCAAGGCGAGGCAGGGAGAGTCAGCAGAGCCTGTTTATTGTGTTAAAAGGTCAGTGATTTCCATAGAGGTAGCACCTAGCACACTGTAAGCAAGTGGTTTCGTTTCTCAGCAGAACATCTTAGAAACGAAACCACAGACTGGCTGAAGAAGAAGCCTAGTACTTCAAGGAGAAAGATCTGTGTTCAAACAGCAATAAGTACTAATAAGGAGCTCTTATGGTCACTCATGTACTCACCATAACAAACGTATTCATGCACAGACACACTCACCTTTATACACCTTCACTCATGTACTCACCATAACAAACATACCCTTATACCTTAATACTCAATCACACTCATTAACTTTATACAATCCCACATAAACTCATCTTTAACGTACGTTTTCATAAATTCTATTCATAGCTTGAAATTTTATTCATAGCTTAAGGTGCGTACTCACATACACATACTGCCAACGTATATGCTCCACCATTTAGTAACACAACTATACGCTTTGGTTTATCAAGGTTTAAAGTGAAAATTTCAATTTAAAAATTTTAAATTTTCAAGTTTATTTTAATGTAATCCAACTAGGGAATAGTTTAAATTTGATTCAGGCTTTTTTTTAAAAATTGAATAATAATTAATGGCCCATTAAGAATTGGAATTTGACTATTTACCACTTTAAACCTGCTGAATTGCTGTTTTAGCCTATGGGGGACGTCCTCCTGGAATCATGGAGTTGTTGGATGGTGGCATCCTGAAAATCTTTTTTTTTTTTGCAGAAGAGGCACTTAAAGGGACATCTTCCATAGAAACCTTTATTGAAATTCTCACACCATTAACAGACCAAGCCAGAATCCATAACATCAGATTGAGCATATAAAATAAGAATATATAGAAACCTTGACTATATGAAGGTGAATATGACCTGGGCAACAGAGGATGTTTATTAAAGGAGAATTCAGCCCTGCTGGCGCTTCTCTGGGGATCTGTGCTTTGGGGTAATTTACATGTTAGGGGCAATAGCCTGGGCGGGAGGTAGGCCAGGGTGAGGGGTTTTAGCACCAGCAGGGCTGAATTCATAGTTCATCTAGTCAAGATACCAGATGAACTAGAGCTCACTCATAACTAATTCCAGTAGAAACAAAGGGCAACAAAATAACTGCCATTTGCAGAAATTATGCATGTAGAGAGACATGATTTAGCTGATTTAAATAGATTATTTGCGATAGTTCCCTTTTAAAAGTGATGTGCTCTGCACTGACTGGTACAGGGACACTATAGGACATAGGCTTGGTGGTCAGGTTGACATGTCCCTGCAACCTCCAGTATAGTCTGTGATACACATCTCTCTATGAGGTGGAGGAAGGGTTACCCATGTTGATCTCATGCACATGTGCAGATCTCTCAATAACTTGGATGCCAGTGCTTCCTAAACACTCAATTACTTGGGTGCCAGTGCTTCCTAAACACTCAATTACTTGGGTGCCAGTGCTTCCTAAACACTCAATTACTTGGGTGCCAGTGCTTCCTAAACACTAAAGTTATTTGGTTATTTGCTGGATCGCACCATAGCTGTTATTTTATGCTGGTACTATACAATTGGTTAATAAATCTCTCACAATTATTGATGGTTTTGCCCAGGAAACATAGCAGTTACAACCAGTGGTTGTGGTACAAGGCACTTACAATCAAACTTTTGTGGAATATCTATATATCCCTAAGTCTGTAAACTTGAGTCCCCACGAGGGCTTTAACATTTCTACTTTCCTTGTTAGAGCGTCTGGCTTCTTTAACACTACCCTAGCCTTATTCTCACTCCTAAAGCTAGGACTTTACCTTACCCTTCCTTAGGCTTTTCAGCACAGCTTTCTATTACAGCAAGTAGAGTGCAATGAGACAGAAGCACCTGGTGATTCCCTTTTATAGGCTAGGGACAGCTGGCCTATAGAGAAACTACTAGGGAACCTTAACCTGTAATGGAACCCAGCTCCCCCTTCCAAATGTGGTTGGGCCCAGCCCATTGCTGAAATTAACACTTATGGAGACTACCTACTGTATAAAAACATAACAATTTGACGTCCCTATATCTGGCCATGTACAGAGTAGCCTTATAAATAACTGAATATTCTACAATATGATTATAAACTTGGATTGTTTGTTTAATAGTCTCAGACTTTGTTGGGAGGCCAGAACTGCTCCTGATGAGTTCTTGGGTAGATACATTGAAAAACTCCTTGTTCTATTCTCAAGGGATTTCCTAGTATCATCTAGAAATATTCCAGTATATAAAGAACTAAATAATTTATTGTATGGTCTATAAACATAATCTTACCTTACATACCTCTTACTCAGTGGAGACATAACAGCTGGGCCATCCTTGTATATTCTGCACCTTTATTTAGCTGCTTTTATCAATTCATATAAAGGTTGAAATATTCCTATAGGACAATTGAGCCACAATACAAATTCAGGGCTGAAACTTTAAGCACTCTTCACTTGAATGTTTCCCAATAGCAGACACTTTGTCGTATATATCATTGGGGATTCATATTTCATGATTTTCATTAACACACACCTGATTGAAAAAGCTGCAATAGTGGCCACTAAATCAGACATAAACTTGTGTAACATTCGGAAAGCACTTATTTTATGCTTCTCTTTTGAAGTGAAGCCCCTTTTATGGTCTACTTTATCCGGCCCCACTTTATCACATTACAATGTTAGAGAATTTTCAATATTTTATTATACTCTAGTTAAATATACAGGATACATAATACAGCATTTTCTAGTATACCTGTCATGAACGGCACACTATATCCAGAACCCAAGCTAAGCTAACTGGTCTCGGCTCTCACTTCTGCCTATAACCGCCGACTTTCACCTCGGGTGGAGCCTTAACTAATTGGATGGTGCCAGGTCTTAACTCAGAGAGGAGAAAAGCTAATTCTGGACAAGCAAAGGGGCACAATCGTCTATCCAAGGATACTGGATTGAAGAACACCACCAGACGCCACAGGCAGGCTGGGCCAGCACAAGCAGAGTAGAATCTTCAGACAGGCCCGGATCAGGATTGGAGAGAGTAGAATAGTCACAGACAGGAAAGGGTAAGGATCGGAGATATCAGAGTAATCAGGCAAAAGCAAGGGTCAATACACAGTAGATCAGGCAGGAAATCACAAGGATTAAACACCCAGGAACTTTCTAATAGAACATAAAAATGGGCAAGGATCTGTACACTGAAGTCCTCTTTTATACTATTTAAATTTCGTGCCATTGAGCATGAAGTCATCACGCCGGGGGAAATAAACCCGGAAGTGCGCCAGTGTGCGTGCCATAGGGAGACTGGCGACAGGAGAAGAAAGAGCAGCATTGGCGTTTGTCCACGCCGAAGGAGCAGTGGTGGACCTCGCTGCCCACTAGACCACAAGGGTGAGTCCTTAAAATACCAAACCCATTTATCAAGGGTCGGATAGTAAATTAAAATTTTGTGTCAAAATGAATCCTCCTATTCGAATGTGTAAATTTGAATGTGAGATTTATCACTTTCCATTGAGCCATTTGGAGATGTTAATAGCCTTCCTGACATTCAAGATTTTTTTTTTTCGGGAGAAAAAACTTGATTCGTATAATACGAATGGAACACAATTAGAATTGTCAGGTCCATTTGATTGAATATTAGCAAGTCAAATGTTTTCTTAAATAAACTCCCAGTCAACTTGTAAATATTAGAATTAAAAAAATTCACATGAATTCAAAATTCGATTTTTGATTAATGGGCTTCCCATTATCTCTTCTGCAGCTGCCTCCCAACAGATTTTAGCTCTCTTAGGGGGCAGACAAATATTTTGTTGACTAAAAGACTTCAGTGCTTTCTCAAAATTAATATAATCTGTAGCCATGTAATAGGGTCCACTACAGACATCCAGGTGCCCCTGACTCTTTAAGGGTTTGGTTAAAACTGAGGAGGAGACTGAGCTGTGAGACAGGCAGGAATAACAAGGCAAAGCAGAAGGTAGTCATTTGGCACAGTTGGAATACTTGACTATGAAGATTTTCATTCATCCAGGTCAAGGTATATCTGATATAACTTGCTGAGTAATTGTTGAAGACGTTTCACTACTCATCCAAGCAGCTTCTTCAGTTCAACTGACTGGTATGGGAAGTTCTTGGCATATAAACTCTTACACTAATCCACTCACAATGGCACATTGTAACTCTTCAAAGAGGTGACATCTGGATTTGATTCTGTGTAGTTACTGTGTAGTTGAACTGAAGAAGCTGCTCGAATGAGAAGCAAGTCCAGTTGTTTTAGAATTACTTATATCAGAAGTTGGAATAGTGGTTTTGCAACTATTATTCAAGATGGTAGATATGACAAAAGTCCAAGAAAAGGATCATGAAAAAATAACATGCTCAGAATCCAAATGCAGACAGCTGGTCAGGGCAGGCAGTAATCAAGCAGTGTCAGAGTGACCAGCAGTAGAGAGACCAAAGGGGCATGGAACTTTTATATACAAATGTGATGTCACTAAACATCATGCTGATGTCGCATCCATAATCCTATGTGCTGGGGCCAATATCACCATTGCAGCTAAGTGATGTCACTGCTCTGCATTACAATTGTCCAATTACTACAAAAACAACCTTAAATTAAAGGGATTGATCAACTTTGAGTTAACTTTTAGGGCCTTGTTTATAAAAATAAGAATTTTTCTGATTATTTTAATTAAAAAAAAAGTCTCATCAATTTTATATATTTTTAAAAATGCAAACATGAAAAAATAGAGTGAAAGTTTTTTCCCAAATCGCTCGATTTTATGCCAGAAAAAGTCAGAAATAGTTGGGTTTTTGTGCTAATTCCAGCACAGACCACAGAAATTTCCAAAATAGGATAGGGTCCTCTCCCATTGACTTATATACAGCCTTGGTAGGTCTGACTTTTTTCATCCTCAGGGTATAATAAATCTTTATAAATTCAAGTTTTTTTTTTCCACTAAAAATTAGGTTCTTATAGTAAAAAACAAACTCACATTTTTCGAGTTTTAGGGATTTGGACTTTAATAAATAACCCCCTTAGTATGATGTAGAGGGTAATAGTCTGACACAATTTGCAATTGGTTTAAATTTTTTACTATTTGTTTTTGTATTTTGCTTTTATTCAGCTGCTCTCCTATTTGCAGTTTCAGCAATATAGTTGCTACAGTCCAAATTAACTTAGCAACCATGTACTAATTTGAATTAGGGACTGTATGTACACAAAAGAATACAAGTACAGAGAAAGAGAATCACAGGGTGCTTCAAGCCTTGTAGACAGGCCACTGTTTAAGGTGCACCTTTCCCTTAGGCTGCTAGCATGTAAGTTGGCAAAATCTGAAATGCTAAATAGTCAGGGAGTTGTGCCCAAAAAAAAATCAGATTTTTGCATAATGTATTATACCTTGAGGCTGCAAAAAAGTCAGAACCTGAAAATCCGCCATTTCCAAGCTGTTGGGGCCTGTAGAAGTCAATGGCCCATTTCAATATCATGGTCCATGATGAGTTTTGGGCAAAAATCTGATATATTCCGAGATTTTGCCCGGAAATCTGACTTTTTGCGAGAAAATCAGTTAATTTTCTGATGTTTTTGCCCAAACTGATTTTAGCAAGCTTTTTCAATGATACATAAGGTCCAATCTGCAATTTTAGAGTTGTTTAGACTTTTTTAATAGAAATAATGAGATAAATTCAGAATTTGATAAATAACCCCCCTACATGTATAATTATTTTGACCACTACGCGGCAGAGCTTAGTTGAATAGGTAAGTTTTTGGTAATGAAGAGTGAATAAAGCAAACGGGAACAGGAAACATGGTAGCCATTCTGGCAGTGATAGAGAAAGGGACAGAATCACAGCAACAAACTACAACTGTTCAAGAGAAAGTCTTCCATACCTTGTGTCTTAAGTTTGCAAGAAATAAGCTGATCTTACGGTATTACTGTGTGGTCTTAGTGTCTTTCTTAAAGAAAAAAAAGTCTACTCATGATCATGGGTAACACTCTTGGTCAACTGACTTGCAAAAGCTATACATTGAGAGTATTTCCATCAAAACCTTCTAAGGCAGTGGTCCTCAAACTTGGCTCTCCAGCTGTTAAGCAACTACAAGTCCCACAATGCAATGATGGAGTCTGACAGCCACAGTCAGGCAAAGGCATTCTGGGACTTGTAGTTCCTTAACAGCTGGAGGGCCAAGTTTGAGGACCACTGTTCTAAGGTAAACACTGTACCTCCTGGTTCTTTATTCAGATCAGTCCCCATATCAGTTTGGCAAGGAAGATGTAACCAGGTTTGGTCACAATTTATGTAACTTTTATTTTACAAAATAAAAAAACAACAACAAGGCAACAGTCTTGCAGCAAATTGAAACAGCAATACACTTTTTGGAGTCTCACCAAGAGATCTACACAGGTACAGTAGTGATCCACTCTCTGAAGAACTTCCCAACAGACACGGATTTGTGTCTCTGTACCTGGAATGCCAGGGAGCTTTTCATGGTTTAAATTATCATAATGCTTAAAAATGCTAAAACCCTAATCTATGTAAGCGCCACTTTGCTCATTATACATAAAATCTGAGGTCACAGCGGTCCTTTCCAACTACTGGGTAGTGTGCAGGGAATTGTGTGCAATGCTCCCCTTTTTGCACAGAGTCCTCTGAGAGAAAAGTACACAGTTTGCAATAGCTGCTGTATTTGGACATTGTCCTGAATACCTTCATGGTAAACAAAGGGCTGGTGTGCGTTCCCTGATATACAGATTGTTTTCTGGAGGAAGGTGTAACTATTCCCTGGACAGTAGTGTTGCCTAAATGAGAACTATTGGACGTATTTCTGTGCCTCTTATTGCTTATTCACTTCTGTCTAATGGAATTGTAAATTACTTCTCACATCTTGCCAAACTCTGACTTCTATTATATATGAAGTTACATATTAAAATATCCCTCCCCTGAAACCAAACCAAATTTGCATTGAGGTCACATCAGATTTATGATTTAGTGCCCGGCCTTTGTAACCACTGCATATGGAAGCAGAAGGAGCAGGGGGGCAATTATTGTAAACTAATTAAAACCCAGCATCCTTCTGTATCCAGTTAAAGGAGAAGTAAAAGCATTTTTACTTGGGGTTGTCAAAA
>CM044445.1:114160064-114174867 GCA_024363595.1 Xenopus borealis
ATCCCTTAAAATACATGAGTGATACTCAGAGTTCCCTGTAGCCTTGTGCCTTTATGTGGTCTAAACAAATTATTTTTACTGCAAGCTTTACTGCTGAACATTATTAACATTTAAATCTGAGTTGAAATGAAAATTGCTCAGCTAATTAGCATGGGAAGAATCTCTATCATTATCCCATTATCCCGCTGCAGTTGTAAGATGTAAATAATAAAATAAGAGCAATCAGGAACTTCAAAAGAAATAAGATTAAGTTGAATTTCCTGGGCTGTATTGTTTGATGAAAGGAAATGCTGATGATTTGTTTCTCACTGCAGAAGGAAGGAATGAGTGTAACAATAAATACACGTACCTTTTATTGCTTTGTGGTTACCCTTTTGAAAAAACAGCACAACCAGACACAGCATTGCGACAATAGGAAGAAAGGTGTATAATTTGGTCCAGCACATTTTATCTGTAGTGACAGAGAAGAAGAAATCTGGAGCTGCTTTAAGGATATCTTTTATAAGTACATCAGAGCACATTACAGACAAATAATGGGGGACCTGTTTTCCCATAACCCGCACCAGAACTATCTATCAATAGTGCAGTATTGAAGAAGATACATACAGTATACTGTACCTCTGTCTCTCTAGTTGTGTTTGTGTACTTTAGCTCTTTAGTCATTCATTTAGATAGAATGTTCCCAAAATTCCATGACAGCGCCCCTTATCCAGGGAACCCAATGGCAGTATGTGACTGATTACAAGTATGATATAATAGGTACGTTTTAATTAGCATGCCTGTATTAAAGTATTAACAGGGTTCATAGCCTACTACTGATATTCTTTGTTTTAACCCAGTAAACGTGACGGCCATATCATGAACATTTTCACAAATCAGTTAGGATTACAAAGCTTCATTTATATGTATAAAGTTTGTTTACTAAGATGCCGGTGCTAGAGCACACACTCATTTAAAGGAGAACTAAGTCCCAACTACTACACTAGATAGTCCCCCTCCCTGCTTCCTACCCACATAGAGCATTATTCCAAAAAGTGTCCCTGAATATCATGTTCTCTTATTTTTGCAGAATAGTAAAGGTAAGTTAACACATTAGTTGGTTCAGTCTGGTATTTGTGCCAACTGCACATGTGCCAAAAAGATCTGTGAACTGCCAGGAAAGGAAGAAGAACCCAAGAAGACCCAGAAGATGGTGCCCATGTGCAGGCCCGGACTGCCAATCTGTGGGTTCTGGCAAATGCCAGAGGGGCTGATATAAGGTGCCACAGAAAGTCAGTATTTAGTGGGCTGGTGGGGGCTGTTTGGGCCTCTGTGTACCTGAAATGCCAGGGCCTATTTTAATTCTCAGTCCAGACCTGCCCATGAGCTGCACTGTGCTACTTTGCATAAATAAGTGAGCATGTTGTTCAGGGACAATTTCTGTAATAATTCATTGAGGTTAGGAAGCAAGGAGGAGGGACTATCTAGGATAGTAGATGGGGCTTTTCTTATTGGGGGGGTTAGTTCTCCTTTAAGAGTATTTGCATCCAGGGTTTTGCAGCGCTCTGCACCTACTGATGGACAGGGATAATGCACAAGTTAGGGTATAGGTAAGGGGTGGGAGAGGAGATCTCTATTTCGCCCCCAACTGGCTGTCATTAATACAGTGATGCTAAATGTATTCAGCTCAGTTTTCATGGGGGAAACACTGGTGTCTGTGCCCATTTTGGAAATTCAGAGAAATGCAAGGCAGGGGGAATAGTGCAAAAACATAGTAGATTTGTCCATTATTTGCACTTTATTTGCACCTTAATTAGCCTAATTACCACATACCTCTTATGGTACCAAACTGGCACATCTGTTGCACGTGGAAAGAGGCATTTTTTTCATCCGCAGGATTTTGTGCCAAACAAAGGAATTCTGTTGCTTTTGACAAATTCTGTAACATAATAGTGAGAGTGCTGCCATTTGCATAGTGCCGGTAACCAGAATCCCCATATCTGTACATCCAGCTGAACAATATAAGCGACGTGTTTGATGGGACAGAACAATGAAGGGTAAATTCACACCAGGCCTTGTTGTCTTCCTCCAGATGAGACTTTATACTTGGGACAGGAACAGGCTCTGTTGTAAGAGAAAAAAAAACACTGATTTGGTTGAATGCATAAAAACAATACCCATATGAATAAAAGTTAAGGCCACCTACCATACACAGTGACATTAAAATACATTGTATGGATGTCTGAGCTGATCAGAATAATATCCACTTTGAAGACATTAGAATCATTTATTGTGAGACCACTGATTCTTAATGTTGTTCCATTGTCAGATGCTAACAGCCGCCCCTCAAACTGCCTGTTCTGTATGTCAAGCTTCCCTTCATTATATTCCGCCATTGCAAAGATTCGTCCTTTGTGTCTTATCTCCCAGATGACTTTTTCCACTGGAAGCTCCAAGGGCCTGTGGAATGACAAGGTGATGGCGTGGTTTAGGAGTCCATGCGCTTGGAGATAGATGTCTTGACCTCCTGTCATGAAATTTAAATATAAATGTAATGTAGCTGTAAATAGTAATTAACTGATATCAAAGCATTCAAGTGACAAGGTCTTGAGCTGTATTAAAAGGGGCATAGAGTCACGGGAGGAGGGGGTCATTCTTCCACTTTATAGAGCACTTGTAAGGCCACATCTAGAATATGCCGTACAGTTTTGGTCTCCCTCACTCAAACAGGACATTATTGTATTAGAGAGGGTACAGAGAAGGGCAACTAAGCTGGTAAAAGGTATGGAAAATCTTAGCTATGAGGAAAGACTGGCCAAATTAGGGATGTTCACGCTGGAGAAGAGGCGCTTAAGGGGTGATATGATAACTATGTATAAATATATAAGGGGATCATATAATAATCTCTCTAATGTTTTATTCACAAGTAGGTCTTTCCAGCTGACACAAGGTCACCCATTCCGTTTAGAAGAAAAGAGGTTCCACATAAATATTTGGAAGGGTTTTTTGTTACAGTGATAGTTGTGGAATTAAGTATCCTTTTTTTTATTTTTAAAGATTAAAACTTTAAAAATCATTAATATTTTATCCCCCCCCCCCAGAACCCAGAACCTTAAATCAAAATCAAAAGACCCTTTAAGAATTTAGATCACTAAAATAAAAGTTGTTTTATAATTGAATTCAAAACAAGTAATTACAAGTGTTGTGGAATTTGTAACATTTAGTTGATGATTTAAAATAGTTTTTAATTAGCTGTTAACATATCACCATCGGCACTTTGGCAGATAAATATTTTCTTTGATAAACCGGCAATTTCGAAGCAGCAAAAACACTTGAAATTTTCCAATTCTAAAGATTATACATAAGCAAAGATACATTTCATTGCCTTGCTTTACATGAGATTCTATATGACTTTCCTGCAGTGTGTACCCAGGCTTTTTATATATTTATATATATATTTATTATATATATATTTATATATATACACTTTATAGCTACTGCACTTGCCATTCAGTGACTTGAATGAGCAATGCCTGACAATGTCAGCACTGGTATATGAAGCAAAATGGGGAAATATCTCATTTTTTTAAAATTGCGGGTTACTTTGTATTTTGTTATGGTCTTCAAAGTTGTGGCGCTACCGTTTCTTGCACCCACCCACAACATCGTTTGCCCACAAAAAGTTGCAAATGCAAATAACATTTCCCCTTCTACTCCTAACGGAGTTAAACGCTATTATTTTAAAATGCTGATTTGTATTATTTCCAAGTCTTGTAGAAATACTCGTTTATAAGCAATGCTATATCTGACAAAAGCACTTACCTGAAACAAAATGGAAATATGACAGAATAAAGAAGAGCTTGGCATCTTGAGATAAATAAGGCAGCATGTTGTCTGGACCTGTCTTCTAGGTTTTATGATGGACAGGTTTGTGAGTTGGTGGAGATAAGAGGAAATGAGGTTTCAAATAACAAGTAGGTTGTTCTTATGCAAAGCTGACATAGAATCAGGAAGATATAATGTCGAAATTAAAGAGGTAGTTCACCTGTATGTTAACTTCTAGTATGATATAGAACGGCTTATTCTTAGCATCTTTTCAGTCGGCCTTCATTTTGAATTTTTTTAAAAATTATTTGCCCACGTATTCTGATTCTTTTTCCAGCTTTCAAACCCCTAAAAATAGTCAATCTCTTAAATAAGGAAAACTCTGCGCTGAGTCAGATTCGAACAATCAAGCAGCACCAATAGAAAGGTGGTCCCACTAGTCATAAGGCTTATGGTAAAATGGTAAAATAGTGTTTAATTTAGCAATATATAGCCCTGTAAAGAAGCCATTAAGGATTATTGATAATCGTTATATAAGTGTGTATTACTGTCCCGAAACACCATCTGAAGTTTGGAGCAATAGTGCCTGCCCCGAGGATCGGAGACTGCACTGGTGTCAGGGGGCCTAGTGACTCCCTACGGGGGGGCAGAAGTTGGGACCAAGAAGGAAGCTGAAGGGTTAAAGTCCAGAACAAAGAACAATTGCTTAGAGAAGTTAATACACTATATAGTGTGTTTTTTATCCTCTGGAACAGAGGAACAATGCACTGAACCTGCCTTGTATTAATAAAACCCTAAAAATGTATTGTTCTGTGAAGCTTCAATTGTATTGTTATTGTTTATTGTTACAACACAGTTTTTATTGAGTAGGACAGGTACAAACAATACATATCCAGAAAGAGGAGCATTTTGGTTGATGCAATGATACATTTGTATACTAGGGGTCACATTTGGTTTTGGATCCTGTCAAACCTTTTTTTTTTCTGGCGTATTCAGCATTTGGGCTAATCTTAAAAGTGTGCCGTTGGTGCCTCCCTACAAATAATCGATCAGTAAAATAAAAAAGTGAAAATGAAAAGGGCATTGCAGCAATTAGTAAAACATATCATCTCAAAATATATTAGTGATATATTAATGACCTTAGCATACAATCTCTGCTGTCCTCTATAAATATGGTTTCCAGAAAGTGAGGGTGAGAGTACAGTTTTCAGACCCACGTCCTCATAGAGAAAAAAACAAATATTCCAGCGATATAGGGCAACCACATCCTTTCAGTTACAGGACTGCATATATACTGAATATACGACTGCTTCATATACAGGTATTTCTTGGTTTCCTGTCCTGCCACCTACAAGGTGTTATTCCACTCATTTACAGCAGCCGTTTGTCTAAGTGGTCAAGCCCTCAGCCTTTCATATTTTTGTTTCTTTACTTATTAGACCAGAAACACCAATTAATTCGATGTCATCAGGGAAAAGATGATCTATATATTGCATTCTGTATTCCTTATTCCATACCACTGTTTGGAATTAATAAATACAAATAAAAAACACAGAAACACATGATGCTAGCCCAACATTTTATCCATTATGCAATATAGTTTTTTGTCAGCTCAGTACACTTGGTCAAACAAATGATATGTAGAGTGTGACCCAATATCACGGCACGATCGTTTTTCTTATAAACAAGGAAACATTTGTACTTTGTTATATTGTTAGTTTATTTGTGGTAGAAAAATATTCCAACATTATGGGGCAAATTTACTATTATTCCCCAAAAATAATTTGTTTCTATTCGATATTGGATTAGCATTCGATTTTCGAATGTTAATCGAATAGTTCTAGTCTATCTTTTATTCGATATTCGATCATTCAACGATCGAATACAAATCTATTCGATCAGTCGAATAAATCATTCGACTGAACAAATAAATCATTCGATCGTTCGAAGGATTCGTACAATCGAACATCTCGGAAGGAAGACGGCCTCAGTTGGAGCGATGAAATGTTGAGCAAGAATAAACCTTCACTTGGCTTTTGAGACACAAAGTCCTTGGAGTGCGGTTTGTTTGTTTTCTGTTATACTAATATGTTGACCGGCACCCAGGCATTTGAGGACAGTTTAGAGTGCACCAGTAGTATGGGATATATATATATATATATTTATATATATATATATATATATATAGCATACAAAAATGGTTTGCATTTGTGCAATAAGCCTCTCTTTGATTGGATGAAGCTCTGTTTTATTTAAATGATGTAATTTTTATTGGTCGACTATCATTTAAACATATTGCATTGAGGGGAGACCAACAACCAATGAGTAATACAGGGGTGTCCAAAAGGTAGATCAGGATCTACCAGTAGACCTTTTGCTGGTGATCAGTAGATCTCAAGACACTGTCAACAAACAGCTTGTTTAAATCACCCTCCTGTTTCATGCTTTTCATTTAGATTCTGTTAAGGCTACATAATAAATTGTTGCTTGTTAAATATAATATTTAAGTAATATTTTCCATGGAACAGAATGCTAACAATGGATGTAGATCATAATGGGACAACATCACTAAAAATAGACCTCACATTTGTAAAGTGTGGGCACTCCTGGGCTAATGCATGTCCTAATAAAGATTTACATTTTATAACTATTTGGCTACTGCTTTACTAGTAGTGGGTCTTTTCTCGTTTAAATGTTTCTTTTACTCTCTAAAACTATTGGCAATCCTTGGACTGGAAGTTCCCTGGGATGGGACCACTATATAACTTTTTCTATTCATTTGATTTATGAGTTTTGCTCATAGAGTAGAGCCACACACCACTGCTTATTTATCTGCCAATTTAAAAATGCTTGAACCTTTGGGCTTGAGCATTGGGGTACTAAGACCATGAGAAAGATCCTTAACTGTTGCATGGTTTTGTTATCCAGAAACTTCTGCTTTTTTGGTCAGGAAAAAAGTGCTTGGCAAGAAGCAGAGGTATTCCAAAGAAGAAACCACATCATCTTTGTACCCCAATGCCCAGGCCTGAAGGGTCCAGTATTCTAAAATCAGCCCCTAATGTCATACAAAAACAATAAGAAGATAGGAGACAACAATATGACAATATTTAAGATCATGTCTTTCCAAAATCTAAGAAAATGTACCATGAAAAGTGATCTCAGATTAGAACTTGAATTTTCATGCTTTACCAATTTAATTAAAATGAAAAAAATCAGAAACCAAAACCTTTCATTTCAAACAGATGCCAGCGTGTTCTTTACAGTTGTATGTAATACAGGGTGCAGATTTACTAAGGGTTGAATGTAAAAGAATTGGAAATTTGACCATCAAATTTTTTGGGGGGGTCATTTTCAATCAGAAATGGCCGTTTTCAAATTCAAACAATTTTCCCCTAAAAAAGTTGATTTTCCAGGACTTTAAAAAAATCACAGGAGGTCCACATAGGCTAAAATGGAAATTTGGCAGCTTTAAGGTAACAAAGTGTCAAAGTCGCAGGGCCAGTACTTCGAAATTCAATTTTCTTTTCTATTTGAATCGAATTTTGGGCTATTCGATAGTTGATGTAGCCCAAAATTAAATTGAAATAATTTTTTTTTTAAATTCGAATGTTATTCAAATTTGCACTTCGACCCTTAGTAAACGGGCCCCCTAATTATTAACTTGTGGTGTGCCTGGAATCAGTGGTTAATTGGTTCCAACAACTTGCTTTTAGCCCTTTCTCTCCCTACTTTACTGCTTTCTTATTGGCGTACTCCTTCACATATGCCGAACATCTAAAAATAAAGCGCAACAGTATTTCTTTTACACCATTTCTGCCCAATCCTTCACGAATAGTGTGCACTCACAAAATTATAATAAATCATTTTATTTGTCTATATCCTTCGTTAAACAATCTGTTCCCTTCAGCCCTCCATCATGTGTTCATCTCTCCGGTTACTCCATATTTGTTTTTCACTTAGAAAATCTGGACTCCATCCACAAGACTCAATCTCCTCCAAGGATGCTTTTCAACTCCTTTTTCATCATCATTATTATTATACACCCAATTAACCCCTCCCTTACCTACACAGATATTAATTACTCAATTATTTTAAAAGATAATAATAGTAATAAACCATTGTAATTTTGTGAGTGCATACTATAAATGGAAATTGGGCAGAAATGGAGTAAAATAATTAGTACTCTTAGTTTCCCTGCTGTTGCTTTTAATTCATTGTGCAACAGGTTGGATGTAATAAATGTTTTTTTATGAAAAAAGGAGGAATGTAATAAAATGTAATGTAAAATGTAAATAATAATGTAAAAAGGAATGTAATAAAAATTCTTGCTGAAACAGTTGTTACAGTTGCTCCTAAAAATAATGACATGTTCAAAAATACAGTGCAAAAAAGCCTGCTACATCCATGGCAGGAGATCCATATATAATCCACCATATATTTAATAAGATCCACCAGACCTCATGCTGCTATATTGATCAATGTGGTACACCCATCGAATGCTTCACACTTAATAATAATACTTCACAATATAACAAACAATGAGGGGCAGATTTACTAAGGGTCAAATTTTGAATTAAAAAAATTCGAACTAAGACCATCTAATTTTTTTAGGGGGATCATTTTCGATCAAAAACAGGCATTGCGCCAAAAGCTCATGAAGTACATCGGAAAATGCGTCCTACTGCACATGTACATGAGCCGCCAAGCGCCAATGGATCTAGTAAGAAGACATTGCTGAAGAAGATGGCGCCCGGCAACCTGCATGGAGGGGTAAATAGCCACTTAGAGGCTCCAGGAGGGAGGGGGGCCTATGGGAGGATGGGGGGGGGGGGGGGAGGAGGTTAGCGCCCAAGAGATTGAATTCCCCTTTAAGGTGGCAAATAGTTGAATTCAAAAAATTTTAAAGGGCAAGTACATAAAAATTTGAAATTTAAAAAATAAAATTAAAATTTTAAATTTTTTTAAATTCTAATAAAATTTTGGGCTATTTGATAGTATTTGTAGCCCAAAATTACTTCAAAATTAAAATTTTAAAAATTCAAATTTTATTCGAATTTTCACTTTGACCCTTAGTAAATGGACCCCTGAGTGTTAGAAACAAATTTGTTAATAGAAATAAGTAGTGATGGGCGAATTTATTTGCCAGGTGCGAAGTCATGGCAAATAAATTCACGAAACGGGCGAAAATTGCCGGCGCCACAGATTCGCCCCTCACTAGAATCAAGCATCACAAACCAGACAAAATAGGTAGGAACTACCTACCAACAATGCAATGAAACCTCTGATCTTCATTTAGACCCAATAGTGAGAAATTTCTTCAGCACAACCATTTTTTCTCCACGTAAAGTTTATCACAAGGACATGTGAACTAAGATCAAATTCAGTAGAATGGGTGCTGTCCCATGTCATTTTCACCCGATTGATCAAAGGGCAAAACGTTTCGCTGCCAGCAAATAAATTCGCAAATCACCCGTGTAAATTCACTAGTGAAAATTCAGCGGAGTCAAAAAAAAAAAAAAGCCTGCGTCCGGTTTTTGGACACTTGCGCATTTTCACCAACAAATTTGTGCTGGCGTCCAAAAACCAGTGCCCCACATCCTAGAATGGACACCGGTGTAAAAAGCGAGACATCTACACCATTTCGGGACTTTTCTGCCGTTTGAAACCTGACTGTATACAGTGAAATTCTCCCTTCATTTAGTGCTGTGGATAGGAATTGTCAGACGGCCCCTAACTTCTTGCAGGGAAACAATCATACTTATGAACAGCAGGGGGAGCCCCTGCCTTACTTACCAGCCATGCAGAACTCAAGCAGCTTTGTTTTTTGATCATTTATGACGATCCCTAAGAAGCCCAGATCACACTGAGCATGTGTATGTAGTCTAGTCTTGCAAAGATTTATAACAAAGTTACAAGATGACAGCCCCCTGTGGCCAACTTTGAAAGCATAAATCATTTGTTTGATTAGGCTTGTGGTGCAGTAAGTTCATGTTCATGTTTATTATACAAAATATAGCATTTCTAGCCTTATTCTATTTTAGACTTTCCTTGCCCTTTAAGTCTTTCACATTTTTCACATGTGACACGTGGACGCTGATATATATATATATACACACACACACACACACACACACACACAAAAGCATTGTTGAAAATGAATGGAAAAAATGCCAAATTTCGGTTACTATTGTTTTTTACAGTGATCTTTACAGTGACTTTAAAAAGGCTACGGATCCTTTGTAGTTATTTTCTTGTCTTCTGTTTTGCTCCTGATACTACAGAATTAAATAATAGCTCAAATAAATCATTTTTAGTGTTGGTGATGCTGCCCCTTTAAATATCTGGCTATTATGAACAGTCTTTTTATTGGGACAGAGATAATGATGTAATTGCTTTAATATAAATGCAGGTATGGAATCCGATATCTAGAAACTAGTTATCCTGAAAGTTCTGTTTTACTACATGTTAAATAAAATAATTCACATTACCTTGTACTTGATCCCACCTAAGATATGATTCATTCTTATTGGAGGCAAAGCAATCCTATTGGGTGTAATTCATGTTTAAATGATTTTTAGCAGAATTTTTGTAAATTTTTATTGATTACCTTTACCCTGAGCTTTTGAGTGCTGGCTTGTATTCGTATTAATAAAGTGATGAATGGTTACAGTATGATTATGAAACCAGTGCCATCTGGTGACACTTTCCTTTAATACAAGTTGTTTATTTTCTAATAGCAATGGGCGTTTCAATTTGCTTAATTTTTCGCATCTCGTTTTGGATGTGGGTGTCCGTTTTTGGATGCTGCGTCCGTTTTTTGGATGCTGGCAATGGGCACTAGTGTCCAAAACAAGACACCAGCGAAGATTTCGCGAATTGTGGGAATTCGCTGCAAATTCGCCCATCACTATTTTCTAAGTAAAATCACTAATGACTGAACAGTCATGTCTTCCTAGTAAATAAAAAATGGTTTGCATTCCAGCTCAAGGTGGACTAGCTCTACATAAACCTTTGTATTTTCTGGAGATAAACCACAATTGGTAGCAAGCAAAGTAAGATAATTGGTAATGTAATATGGGGTATTATCACAGTGGATGTCCGCTCTTCTCTAGAAACGGAAACAGATAATTACAATATTGTCTTGACTCTGTTGGCACTAAAATAAATTACATATGTATAGGATTGTCTGTAAGAATGCATTTTAATTAACCTGAGCACAGAAGAGTAATGGATTCAGTTGACATTATTTTGAATATATTAAGATAACGTTTTGGTTCTGAGGTTCTCACGGTAACTTATGTAGCGTAATGATCTAGTTGTTGCATTAGGGATCAGTTTGACCCTATACAATGATTTTTTTCCCACTTTCCTTACAAATTGTTTTAAAGTTCTTATTCACAATACTATGACATAAACTAAGTTTTAAAGTGTGTATCCAGTGTATCCAGATAAATAAGCATGTAAAGTGCTTATTCAATATATATTCCATAAAGTTTTAAAGAGAGTGGTACCCTGAATTTTGTAATGAAAGTCAAGGCAACATATAAGGCACATCATGCTATAAACCTTTGACAATCAAGCAGATAAGGCACATCAAGAAACCATGTATTAGTACAATACTGCATTGTAATCACTTCAATATTCCAGTCCATTTAAGACTTGAACCCACAGTCCTTTTATATGCACTTAGGAGGGTACAGAGATTCTGGGATGTTGTGGCTTCTCCCAACATCCAACTGGGCTACAGACTTTCCTCATCCGAGGTTACCAGGGCTCAGTCGGCACTGGGGGTCACATCACCATTTGCCCCTAACTCGTGCAGCACTCTGACACGCAGGGGCCACTATGGCTCTTTGGACCCTGACATTTCCTTCCAAGGGAACCGGCACAGCCACCATCATATGAGCCTCTCTTGGTTGCTCCAGTAGTGGAATAGCATTAGCTGGCGACACTGGAGCATCACTGGTGCCAAGTTCCACCACCAAATCTGGTGGTAACAATTCAATCATCGGAGCCACGATGAACAGGGAATCACCCTCGGATGAAATAGCAGCAGGCAGAGTGGCCTCCTCAAATTCAACTGTGGCCTCACTGTGCGGAGTAGTCGGGGTACGCCCAAGTGCAGGGGTCTCAGCCACTGACACCCTCAAAGTACCTTCAATCTCCTGGTATACCAGGGCTTGTGTTTCACTAACCACTCCTCCGACAGTCTCTCTCTCCAAGGGGAGCTGATCGGCTTCGTGCAAGGGTCCCATCCACAATTGGACTCTCACACCAGCCACAAAACGGAATCTTCTAGAGAAAATTCCTAATGCATTTATACAAAGAAACAATGAGCCAAAGGTAACAATAGAAACCAGACAAATTACTAACCACAACACAATGAAAACCCTTATCTCCATTCAGACCCAATAGTGAGAAACATCTCAGTTGAACCATTTTTTCCACATAAAGTTTATTACAAGGACATGTGAACAACTAAACACCATGCAGTTATTAAACAAATTCAGTAGAATGGGTGCTGCCCCATACCATTTTCACCCCATTGATCAAAGGACAAATGTTACAGTGTTTTTGCCTTCTTATGGAAGACCAATAATAGAGATCCTGTACGGAAAGTGTAATTTCAAGCCAGATCATCTTTTTCCACCCTATATATACAAGCTTTGTTGAAAAATGAATGGAAAAAAAATCCAATTTCATTTACTATTGTTTTTCACAGTGATCTTTACAGTAACTTTAAATTTAAAAAGTTATAGATATTTTCTTGTCATGTGTTTTGCTCCTGATACTACAGAATTAAATAATTCTGTCTCGTTCTCTAACAGTATAGCATGATATTTATATTTGAAAATACTCTGTAATCATTATTGCTGTCTATTCATAAATATATATCACTACTAAGATTCGGACATGTCCACAAGTAAATATATAGTATATCAGCTCAGATAAATAATTTTTATTGCTGCTCATTGTCATTGCTTTAACATACAGTATATGCAGGTATGGAATCCGATACCTGTTATCCTAAAAGCTTTGTATTACTCCATGTTAATGAGATAATTCACATTACCCTATACTTGATCCCAGCTAAGATTTATCGGAGGCAAAGCAATCCCATTGGATTTAATTCATGTTTTTAGCAAATTCCTTTACCCTGAGCTTTTGAGTGTTGGCTTGTATTCTTTAAAGTGTTAATAAAGTAAAGAATGTTAACATTATAATTATTAAACCAGTGCCATCTGGTGACACTTTCCTTTAATGCAAGTTGTTTATTTTCTAAGTGAAGCCGCTGATAACTGGACAGCCATGTCTTCCTAGTAAAGAAAAAATGGTTTGCATTCCAGCTCAGGGTGGACTATCTCTACATAAACCTTTGTATTTTCTACTCCAATGTTCAAGCCAAAGACAAGAAAGAACAGGAAAAAATTTACTTTGAATACTTATATAAATTAACACCTGTAGTCTCTTCATCATTTCATGCCAAGACGTGAATTGTTAGTTCCGGTCATTACAATACGAATACAGATTCAGTTTTAAATGCATTTAAATTACCTTGCTTTCACTTTTACTGTCAAGACAACCAGCAAAAGTAAAACCATACAGAACGACAGTATTGGGATGGCCACTAAAGAGATCCTCAAATTTGTATTGATGTCACCTGAGGTAAATAAGAAAAGCAATAAATTATGGGATACATTTTTTATTTTCAAATAAGATATAATTAATCCTTATTGGAAACAAAACCAGTCTATAGTACAGGTTTCAGGTGGCGAATATTCAAATTAGAACTGTTTCCATGGTTGAACTGTGATAAATCTCACTCTCAAATTTATATTTGAATTGGATTAATTCCAAAAATGTGTGAATTATGACACCAAAAAAACAATTTGAAAATTCGGATTTACTATTCGACCCTTACTTAATATGCCCCCATAATGTTTCCTTTAGATATCGTTTGATATCCTCACTTCTGCCTTTATGACAAAAGAAATGTATAATCTTTTTCTTCACTTAATTCAGGCATTAGATTAATTCTAGTAAATATCTCTCACTCTGTTTACTTGGCTATAATACTATTTTTCCATCGCCTTAATTTTCTCTGCAAAAATAACTTGGCAAAACGTTTAGCTCATTACTCTCTTCCAGCTATATATCCATGCATTCAAAGTAGGATTTTTAAGCACTGAACCATTTCAAACTGTCACTTTCTGAAATTCCTTCAGGACACCTGAACTCTGGCTGGTTCACCTGCGGAGGTCACCTGTGCCATATTGGGACTGGCGACCTGCATCAGCCATACTCTGCTCCTGATCTTGCCATAATTTTCCTCTAACAGAAGTGATGGAAGTAGGGGTTGGCAGAAGTTTCAACTGCCTTGGGTGCAACATAGGAAGAGTGCAAGGCACATACCCTCTGCTTACCCATAGTTCAGCTCTCTCATCCAGCTGTGAATTGGTGTAATTCATGTTGGTGACAGACAGCTCCCCCAGTCATCACAGACACGTCGCCCCCCTTATCAACTCATTGGGGGTTGGGTGATTGAGAGGAACTTGGGTACCAGTTACATTTTCCTTGCCCAGCAGAACAGAAGTCAGAAGGGAAAGAGAAGGAACCCAGAGGAGAAACAGAGAAGCACCAATCATCATCAGATATTGCTACTCTTTTACAAACTACTCACCATCGTCCTTGAGTTGACATGTATCTTCAATAGTAAACGAGATATTTTCTTTTAAATTAAGGTTTTGAGCCTCCAAAAGAAACCTTTCCCCCCAACGTTCTCTGGGCAGTGAGAGCTGGGCACTGCTTCCACTTTGTAAAGGCACATATCCAGTTGTTTCATTCCATTTCTTCCAGCTCAATGCCATTGTTTTGGTTGTTGCATTAGGAGCTTGCAAAGTAACATTCCACCATTCAGAGTTAATCCAGTGCAAGGTACACACAATGTGAAGGGGGGGAAGAGGCACTGTCAAGAGACAATAATAAATATATGCACATT
>CM044445.1:114218147-114232084 GCA_024363595.1 Xenopus borealis
TGCAGAGAACCCCATTAAATAGCTTTTTTGGTACATGGGAGAATGCAAATGGGAGAATATTTTATATAGCCATTTAGGCAGAATAAACATTTTTATTAGCTGGATTCTCCCCGCTGGGCCAATTGGGAGTGATTCCCATATTCTGAATTTGTTCTGAGTCCATTTGATAAGCGTATCAATATTCAGTGCTTGAAACCTTGATAGTGGCAATGCAATCTGAATTTCCTAAATAGGCAAAGGAGTCTATGGTTTGCAGAGGGCAAGCAGTCAGGGCATCCCTCTGTCGCTGCTCATCCCCCAAGAATAGCACTGACTTGGTTGTGTTAGTTTGCAAGCCTGAGACCTGGCCAAAATCATGCGTAAGTTTAAGCAGTGCTTGTAGTGATTGATTCCTGTCTCCCAGATATACTAGGGTGTCATCGGAGTAGAGCTGGGTTTTCTCTACAAGGTTGTCTCGTGCAAAACCTCTTATTTGGCAATGGACCCTTACTGCTTCTGCAAATGACTCTATTGCCAGAGCAAAGAGCAAGGAGTGGGCATCCCCGTCTCGTTCCTCTGGTGAGTTTGAAACTTTGAGTGAGTTGCAGAAATGCTGTTGGAATTTTTGTACAACTGAACCATCCTTATGTATTTAGCTCTGAACCCCATAACTTTCATGACTTGCCACAGGTATGGCCATTCCACTGTGTCAAAGGCCTTGGCTATGTCCAAGGCAGCAATGGCCCTACCCTCTATGTTTTCATGTCTGATGGACAAGTTCAAGTATAGCCTTCTTGTGTTCAAACTGGTGGTTATAGCTGGAATATTCCCCACTTGGTTGTGGATCGTGGTTAACAACCTGCGTTATAACCCTGCTTAACCTCTTGGCTAGCACCTTAGCGTAGATTTTCACATCAGCTGTGAGCAGTGAAATGGGGCTGAATGATTCACAGAGTTGTGGGTCCTTTCCATGTTTGGAGAGCAGCACTATAGCAGCTTCTTAGAGAGATTGTGGGTGTTGTTTTCCCAACTGCTCTATAGTAAAGGTATTAGATAGCTGCGTAGCTCCAAACTTGTTTTCCAGCCACGTTTCCAAGAAAGCCTCTGGTGCATTGCCTTCCACCATCTCTGCAAAACAGACAAGTCTGAGATTACTTTGCCAAAGCCGATTTTCGAGGTCATTCGACTTGCTCTGGCAGTCCTCTAGCAGCCTCTGCACTGTTCAGTATTCGTCAGGTATCTCCCTGCATTAGTCTTCCAGGTTGCTTACCCGAGACTCCACTGCCATTGTCTTTTCACAAAGTTTTTGCATGTCCTGCTTTATAATGGATAGATCTATCTTTATTTCTTCTGTCCTTGCGTTTATAAGGGTTGTACAGGCCATGTTAGCTGCTTTAATTTGTGCCATAACATCACACGGTGTCTGTTCCTCCTTGGGTGTATCAGCTTCTGGTACCTGTGCCCTATTGTCTGCGGGATCAGTACTTTCATTCTCAGCCTCAGCTGCAGGATTTTTCTGCTTCGTGGGCAGGACCTTATCGCCGCTATTTTGTGGAGCCCCGTGGACAGACTTCTCCAAGCAGGCTGTCGCTTTAGAGGTTTGTTTGTGCGCTCTCTGATGGCCCATTAGGTCTCTTTGGGGCAAAATAACTAAGCGGCAAAAATGCGAAAATCGAATGCTAATCGAATATCGAGTAAAAATTTATATTTTTTTGAGAATAATAGTAAATTTTCCCCTGAGACATTTTGTGCATACAGCTACTAAACAATGCCTTACCCTTTAAACAAAACAGGGATTGTTTGTCCATATATTGCAATATATTTAGGCTGGCCAACTACGTCAAAGTCATCCCATATCTGGCCAGTCCTACACTCAATTTTCATCTGATTCACTAAGAATTCTATTACTTCATTATACATTTTACAAAGGGACCAAGGGGGAAATTTATCAAAGAGTGAAGTTCCGCCACTAGAGTGAAATTCTGCAGCTCTCAATTCATTTCTATGGAATTTGGAAGGCGTATTTATCAATGGGTGAAGTGAAATTTCACCCTTTGATAAATACGCCTTTGAAAATCCCATAGAAATGAATGGAAAGCTACGGAATTTCACTCTAGTGGCGGAACTTCACTCAATCTTTGATAAATATACCCCTATATATTTTGTGGTCACAGCCTCATTGCACCACCAACTAATGGTTTTAAAAATTAGTGGGCAGTACAACTTTCCCTTGTTTGTAATAGTTCATATAGGAGTAGTGACCAGTTCTCTGTTGTAGCTCCCACCCCTTCCAACTATATTCCACTGGTGGCTAATAAAAGGGCAACCAAGTTTGTGAGTTTTACTTTGAAAGCAGTAAGTAAGTTGCAGGTAAAACTTAGTTGTAAAATGTATAATGAAGTTATATAATTCTTAATGAATCAGATGCAATTTGAGAGTAGGACTGGCCAGATATGGGATGACTTTGACGTAGTTGACCAATAATTTCAGTTTATAAAGTAAACTCTGTGGGAGAGAATAAAACCAGAAATACCAGCTCTGTGACTCTGAACTCCCTTACTCTGTCTCTGCTGTGAAATTTGATAATATAGATAAATGCTGTCCAATCTCTACTTCTATGTCTGCCTAAGTGGTTTGAGGGCTGATATTGGAAGCCAGTGTTGTCCATTCCCCTTTTTTTAACCACACCCATGTTATCACAATAAATCTTAAATGAGAACTAAAGCTTGACTAAAAAGTAGGCTGGAAATGGTGTACATGATGTTTTGTGCTTGTGTACTAGCCCTAGGCAACCACAGCCCTTTAGCAGTAAAGATCTGTGTCTCGTTCTACCAAATTCGATATTCGATTAGCATTCGATCGTTCAATGCTAATCGAATAGTTTTAGGCTACCTTTTATTCCATATTCAATGATCGAATAAAAATTTATTCGATCAGTCGAATAAATCATTTGATCATTCGAATGATTCGAACGATCGAAGAGTGCTCCCATAGGCTTCTATTGCAATTCGGTACGTCCAATCTGCCAAAGTAGGCAATCGAATAAACTAAAAAATTAAAATCCTTCGCTTCCTTCGATGATCGAATATTCGTTCATTCGACTCTATTCGAATGTATTTGATCCTTCGACCATTCAATGATCGAATATGCCAAAAATTGCATATTCGACCAAACGAATAAATCCTACGTTCGAAATTCGCTCGATATTCACGTGAATTTTGTTAATCGGCCCTTAAGTATATGTTACATAATAGAGATGATACCTAATGGCATTGATACCAAGATAGTTGGGTATACAGGAATAGAATGAAATAACTTCTGCTGAAGCCCACTTAAAATATGTTCCCATTTAAAGTGATCAAAAATATGTAACTAATTACCATTATCCCTTAGGGCAGAGACACAAGATTCGGGGAGATTAGTCGGCTGGCGACAAATCTCCTCTTTTCGGCGGTGACTCTAAACTGCCTTCCCACTGACTAGAATGTAAATCACCGGTAGTATGGCACTCTGAGCACTTTGTTTTCCGAAGTCACCCAAAGTTGCCTCACAAGGAATCTCCCCAAATCTGACCGTGTGTTTCTGCCCTTAGACAGCTGGGTAATCTCAAAACTAGGGGTTACATAGTTACATAGTTAAATTGGGTTGAAAAAAGACAAAGTCCATCAAGTTCAACCCCTCCAAATTAAAACCCAGCATACACACACACACACACATCTCCACTCTTTCACACAAACCATATATGCCCATAGCTATACTAACTGTAGAGTTTATTATCAAAATAGCCTTTGATATTATGTCTGTCCAAGAAATCATCCAAACCCCTCTTATAGTCATTAACAGAATGAGCATAACAACATCACCTGGCAGTGCATTCCACAACCTCACTGTCCTCACTGTGAAGAACCACCTACACTGCTTCAAATGAAAGTCCTTTTCTTCTAGTCTGAAGGGGTGGCCTCTGGTGATCCTCTTTATGGGTAAAAAGGTCCCCTGATATTTGTCTATAATGTCCTCTAATGTATTTGTAAAGTGTAATCATGTCCCCTCACAAGCACCTTTTTTCCAGAGAAAACAACCCCAACCTGGACAGTCTCCCAGTCTCATAATTGAAGTCTCCCAGTCTCATCCCTCTAACCAGTTTAGTTGCACTTAGTCTCTGCACTCTCTCCAGCTCATTTATATCCCTCCTAAGGACTGGAGTCCAAAACTGCACTGCATACTCCAGATGAGGCCTTACTAGGGATCTATAAAGAGGTATAATTATGTTTTCATCCCTTGAGTTTATGCCCTTTTTTATGCAGGACAGAACTTTATATGCTTTAGTAGCTACAGAATGACACTGCCCAGAATTAGACAACTTGTAAAAAGTGATCTATTAGTTCACAAAGCTTTTCTCCTAAAGAGCCAATAAATGCAATGATGGGTCTTCCTAAGGGTGGTCTATCTAATTTATGTATTTTTGGAAGATGATGGAAAATAGGAGTCTTTCGAAAGTCAACATGCAAATGTTCACTAGTTTTTTTTTGTCAATGATGATATTTTTAAGAGCATTCTTAATAAGGGCATATGTCTATTTATCTATTTTGTAGGATTAAAGGTAGGTGATTTATTTTATTTCTCATCAGAAAGTTTTCTGAGGTGTGATGTTTATACAAATGGCCTGCAGAGGTCACTGTGCACATGAGTTATACTGTGTATGCACAAGACTGTTCACACACTGCTTAGGTGTTATGTTACTGTTCTTTAATGGCTGCATGAACCTGCTAATAAAGAACTGTTATACCCTGCTCATCCTTGGCTATCAAAATACAACATGAGGGCTTCTGATATGTAGTGATGGGCGAATCTGGGCAGATTCGCTTCATTGTTTTCGTCACGCGTCTCATTCTTTATTTTCCAGGCGAATTTTCGCCAGGCGAATCTTTTCGGGTATTTTGCGAATTTATTTGCCGGCGGCGAATCGCAGGAATTTACCATGAATTCTCTGCTGGCGAATAAATTCGCCCATCCCTACTGATATGTAATCTTGTTTAAGACAACTATTTCCCCCCTTATCCTGCTTTCTGATGAGTATATATTTTCACACTTTACTTTTTTTGGGGTTACATTTGAACTTTTCTTTTTATTTAGCCTAAAAGCATTTTTTACACTCTTAAAAATATTAGTTAATTCAAGCTCAACTTGTTTTTGAAACATAAGTATAGTGTTGTCTCTTAAGTGAACTGGCTAAAAAACAGAAGAATTAATGAATTAACACTGCACTTACATTTCCTATATCAGATCTAGTTTTCCTGTGAAGCGATTCAAGTCCTAAAGCTGCATTTATCTCTTCAAAAGTATTAAATCTTGATTGCAAAAATTCTTGTGGGCCTGTATCCACACAATCAGAAATAGACGTGTCTTCAGTTTCTACAAAATCATTCATGTCAACAACTGTATCAAACAAAGTCATTGGTTGAGGAAAAAGAAAGTCCTTTGCACGGGGTGTAGTTTTTTTTGATCTTCCGCATTCTCTCCTGATTCACTGGAAATAATGATTTTGTTTTCTACGGTCAGCAGGTGGCACCAACCCCTAAAGTTATCCCTAAAGTTGGCTATAAACAGGCAGCTTTTAGCTTCAAGTAAAAAACAGCAAGTCCAGTTGATTTGACTTATTTCTACAGATATACTGAGGAATAAGAATTAGAATAGCCCATCCAGCCCAGTGCTTCTCATGTTGTTCTTAGTGAATATGCACTGCTCTGTTTGTTTTTTTCAGTCCCTTATGCCCTGCTTATCAGGGAATTTCCAAATTGTTTATTTTCTTATTATCCAAGCATACTGTATTTATAACCCACTGTGCTGCAGCTTATTCAACTGCCTCTAACCTTTTTAAAAGCTTTGATCTTCTTAATTGTATGTGCCAAAATCAAACATAACACCAAGCTTCATTTTCTGCTTTTCCTCCAGTACAATGCAGCCCAACATAGTCTGTAAACAGTTCACAATCACATATATGAACCAGCGCCTAGGGCAAACAGAGAAGCCAGGGACCAAATCTGGTGTAGTATTTCGTAATGATTTTGTTGCACCCTGTGTAGATATAGGGTTATATACAGTATGTGCCAAAGAAAAGTGTATTCCTTTTCCCTTAAAGTAGATAGTTTTACTTCACTGTTACAGCCTTCACCAATATGACAGAAATGTCTACTTACAAGACCCACTTTCTGGGTTATGCATGTAAATTGTTTTTTTACTGTATATTCCACTTCTCCTCTGTCCTCAAAACCGGGGTAAAGAACATAGAAAGCTCATAGAGTATTTCTATTTATTAAAACATTTGGTTACTTGTTCCACTTGCACAAAAAGTAAAGTCTACATTGATTAAATGGAATACATACCCAATTTCATGGCTAGGTAAAATTGCTTCAGTTAAGATGAATATTCTGCCCAAATTTTTATATTTATTTGAAACACTACCAATTCCCATACTACAGAAATTCTTTAAAGAACTGCAAACAGCAATCCATACTTTTATTTGGGGCAGGAAAAAACATAAAATTAATAAACAGACATTAAATACATCAGTTACTCAAGGAGGACTGGGGGCTCCTTCACTGCACCAATACTATGAGGCAGCCCAACTACGACAATTATTAGCATGGTCCACATGGGACCCTGGTTCCCATTGGATGCATATTGAGAACTCACAATTCTACCCTTACCATCCTAATGCATGGTTTTGGCCTATGGCGGAATCTAAGCTACCTAAAATCACAATGCTAAAGACTACTGTTTTAACGTTAGATCTATGGAAGAGATTGAAAGTTAAATATAAATTGTTTTCAGCATTCTCCCCAGTAACCGCAGTAATGGGTAATCCCTCGTTCCAGCCGGGTGTAATGCTTCAAAGTGGTCAATTGGCAGAGTCCAAAATGCTATTTAAAATTTCTGATTGGTTGAATATCTCTTTAACGTCCATTCTCACTTTAGATCAACTGAAGGCCAAATATACCATGGTACTTATATTTCCAAATAAGACACTATTTAGACCCATTCATTAGATCACTTAAGGAGAGGGCCCCTACTCAGTTTGAAATCATGGCGTTGCGAGGCCTACCTCAAAAAGGCCTGATATCTAAACTTTACAAATTGATAAATGATCCCACACTTGAGCCGGGTTATAAACACAATTATATGAAGAAATGGGAAGCTATGCTTGGCCGTGAAATTTCTACAGAAGATTGGTCAGCAATGTGGTGTAATGCTAAAAGTAGTGCTACTTGTGTCAAACAAAAGGAAAATATTTATAAAATATTAATGTGCTGGTACCTTACTCCTTGTAGATTGCATAAAATTTTCCCCGTAGTTTCACCATTATGCTGGAGGGGATGCCAGAGTAATGGCACACTTTGCCACATTTTCTGGGACTGCCCGTATATACAACCGCTTTGGAGAGAGGTTAAGAAATTGCTAGACTGTTTGACACATGATAATGTTCCGCTGGATATTACAACCTTTCTACTGGGAAAACCTTTTGAGAGGATACCTAAGCCAACTCAGACACTACTTAACCACGTATTAATGGTAATACGCATATCCATAGCTTCCAAGTGGAAATCTCATATTCTCCCCTCCTGGTTAGAAATAGATGAAAGAATCGAAAGTAACAAAAGGTTTGAACACAATATTGCATTATTACAAAATAAAATTCCTCAGTTTTTGAAAATATGGGAACCTTGGGAATTTCGCCTCCTCTAGAAGATGAAACTGTAGTTAACACTTCCGTAAACGTGAGGGATACCAGTCTTAATGCTAACACCTTATACTTTATTTTGCTATTAAGAGAGACATACCATTGAAAGGGGTCTAACTTTAGTTTAACTGATTCTTGTTATGGTTTTCCTTTTTCTTTTTTAGTTTGTCCTTTATTATTATCTTTTTGTGTTACGAAGCGGTTACCATGTGTCTATGCATTTATCGATATTTGTGATTGCAAAATATTTTATGTAAATCAAGAAATGTTAATAAGATGATCAAATGTGGAACATTACTGTGGTTTCTAACATAGCCATTGTATCTCATTTTGCTTGAAAATGCAACTTTTATTTTGTTTCTGAAAATAAAAAATTTAAGTTACAAAAAAAAACATTTGGTTACAATAAAATATCGCACTCACATTTAAGATAGCTTTGGTCGCGCTCAATCACAAGTCTTTAACGCAGTTGTATGCAAATGGATTGTGGAGGGTAGTATTTCTGCCGGCAAATGACTTACTCCTCTCCTCGTGGTGATGGCGTGTCCGTCGCTCTTCGCCTGACGCGTTTCGCTGGTTAATTCAGCTTCCTCAGAGGCATCTACTCCACTATGTCGCTTTCCCTCTTATAAAGGACTAGATTCGTTCGGTATCCATGGCGACTCCCTCTTGTTTTGCGTTCCAGCACGCTGCTATTACTCCTTCCGTCGCGCTTCCTGGTTCACGCTTCGGGGGTTGCCATGGAGACCAGGTTCACCAACAAATTCAATTATGTCAGAAGGCGTTCCTATGTTGCCTTCTCTTACGGATTTTGTTAGTGGATTTTTCTAGCTTTCTACTCGTTACCTTGTACATAATCTTTTAGATAAAAACATTGCCAAATTCCTTTACATAAAATATACACAATACTCCAATATTTAAAACGTTAAGAAACAAAACAGTTCTTATAAAATATAAAATGTAAACTATAAAATGCAGATCATCCATGAATTATTGAGCTGCTCTCCCACTTAGTAATCTATATGTTTTCTTCTGGGTGATTCATCTATTTTACTTTTTTCTTAAAGTGTTCATTTTCTTAATTGGGAATTACCATTGTATAGTGCTTATTTTAGGTGACAGTCAGTCATCTATGATGGCTGTTATTTCGGTCCCCTTGCCATAATTTTCCACCTTACGTGATACTTATTTTAAGTGACTATTTCCATTGGGCAAATTCTCCCCGTCCATGTACCATTTTTCCAGCAGGTATCTTATTGTGGTTAGCATTGGCTTATAGTTGTGGGGTATTTTTCCTCATCATATTAATTATTTGTTTTCTCTTTTCAGGAACATTTAACCCATTTTTGGGCTGAGGCTTAAAATAAGTATCACGTAAGGTAGAAAATTATGGCAAGGGGACCGAAATAATCTAGTCCTTTATAAGAGGGAAAGCGACATAGCGGAGTAGATGCCTCTGAGGAAGCTGAATTAACCAGCAAAACGCATCAGGCGAAGAGCGACGGACACGCCATCACAAACCAATGGATAAACCACGAGCAGAGGAGTAAGTCATTTACCGGCAGAAATACTACCCTCCACAATCCATTTGCATACAACTGCGTTAAAGACTTGTGATTGAGCGCGACCAAAGCTATCTTAAATGTGAGTGCGATATTTTATTGTAACCAAATGTTTTAATAAATAGAATAGAAATGAGCTTTCTATGTTCTTTACCCCGGTTTTGAGGACGGAGGAGAAGTGGAATATACAGTGAAAAAAACAATTTACATGCATAACCCAGAAAGTGGGTCTTGTAAGTAGACATTTCTGTCATATTGGTGAAGGCTGTTACAGTGAAGTAAAACTATCTACTTTAAGGGAAAAGGAATACACTTTTCTTTGGCACATACTGTATATAACCCTATATCTACACAGGGTGCAACAAAATCATTATGAAATACTACACCAGATTTGGTCCCTGGCTTCTCTATTTGCCCTAGGCGCTGGTTCATATATGTGATTGTGAACTGTAAACCATAGCGAAGGAGACTTGGAAAAGCATCGGCATGAGAGGAAATATTCCGAAAAGGTCAAATTAACACCTATTTTTCTTAAATTCTAATTTTTCTTTTTTGCTTCTTTTCTTTTTTTCTCTCCTCATTTTTTCCTATCTGTATTATTTAGCATAGTCTGTAAAAAACAAGGCATTTTGTCAGTCTCACGCGCAAATATTACTATTGTTGCTACATCATTTCACAAGGTGTGCCAGAACCTGAACTTGCCTACAATAAACATGAAGCAATGTCTCTATTCTTTAATCTTTTGCACTGTTTTATATAACCATCACACTTTACCAGGTGTTTATATACACTATTTAGCCTTAAATAATTGATATGGCCCATCCCACCAATAGTGTCCACCTATTCCTCCCTTCACCCCTATATACAGTATATATAATACAAAAACCTACAACACAATTCCAAAAAGTACTTTCAAAACTGCATGAACAGCTGGCTTGCAGCTTGAATTTTCCCTATTAAACTTTAACGGATGATGTAAGTTCTGAAGCAGTGTTAAATAATGGTGTCACATTAGGTGACACCTTGATATATTAGCCATTTATTTTAAACCGTTTTTTACACCTCATCAAGATTCGTTTTACACATCATAATAAATAGGCCCCAAATGGATGACTGGGGATGACTATTTCCATTGGGCAAATTCTCCCCGTCCATGTACCATTTTTCCAGCAGGTATCTTATTGTGGTTAGCATTGGCTTATAGTTGTGGGGTATTTTTCCTCATCATATTAATTATTTGTTTTCTCTTTTCAGGAACATTTAACCCATTTTTGGGCTGAGGCTGCAGCCCCAATGCTATCCCCCCTCCCACTTATAGCGTGGGAGCAGGTCGAAGTGGGGCCAAATCGCTAGTGCACCTCCTTGCCATGCAAAGTCTCACACTCAGTTCCTGGTGAACAAAGCGAGTGTCAGTCCCTTTTCCCCAAAGAGCTTTTACTTTGCCCATGTAGCACTACCTGTCCATATACCTCTCCTCCTGTTGGACAAAGGTATTTGCTCCCACATGCCAGACACACTAACAAAGGCTGTAGCTGTACATGAACACATGCTGCATCATTTCTTTCTCTACCCTCCCTTGGGCACAACTCATGGATTCACACAGATGGGCAGGCTCATCCAGAGCTGGAACAAGCATCCACAGTGATGAAATATATTCAGTGAAGCACACGTAGCTTGCTTTATCCTCATGGCATAGCACATAAAAAAGGAATCCAAGCTCAAAACCTGCATGGCTGGGCTTACCAGGCTTTGGAGTACCTTACCCTAAGCCCACAGGGATATCAAACTCTGTTTTAGCCCCTACATC
Organism: Xenopus borealis; assembly: GCA_024363595.1. Lineage (NCBI taxonomy): Eukaryota > Metazoa > Chordata > Amphibia > Anura > Pipidae > Xenopus > Xenopus borealis. The sequence goes on from CM044445.1 coordinate 114,229,234, forward strand.
TGGCAGCATTTCTAATCACTCTGAAGCAAAATACAGAACTCTGTGATTGGTTCATGTGTTACCTAATATGTATGTTTGTGTGCACTATGAATCATAGGATCCCAGAGGGCAGCCTTAAGTTATTAAAATTGCAATTTTCATTAGGATTACCTTATTATGGAAGAGCACTGGGGCCAGTGGAAAAAATTATGATGAATTATGACTTTTAAAACTCTTTTTTGAAGTTTTTGAAAATCGAAAATCTTTTTTGAAAATAGTTCGATGGTCGAATTTTGAAGTTTTTTTTCACTTCAAAATTCGACCATCAAATTTTTGGGGGGGAGTTTTCGCTCGAAAAATAGGTCAGTTTTCGATCGAATTAGAATAGTTCAATTGCATTGTTTGTGTCGAACGATTTAAAAAAAAAAAAATTAGATTTTCAAAAAGACTCTGTCAAGGCTAAGGGAGGTCCCCCATAGGCTAAAACAACAATTTGGCAGGTTTAAGGTGGCAAATGGTTGAATTCAAATTTTTTTAAATAGACAGTACTTCAGTACTGGTCTTCTGCAAATGGTCAAATTCTCACATGTTTTCAATTTGAATCGGATTTTGGCGTGTTAGTTAGGCCTGATAGTTGAAGTACCCAAAAAAACTTTGAAATTCAAATTTTTTAATTTGAATTTTATTCGAATTTTCACCCTTTTTGCCCCTTAATTTCCTATAACTTTTGAGTTTAAAAGTCATAAGTATGAGGATTAAAAGTTATAATTCATCATAATTGTATTTTTTTTTTTGCTGGCCCCAGTACTCTTTCGTACTTGTTAAGGCTGTCTGTATACTATATACTATATAAAATCACAATTTGCTTTTTCATTCTCTCAGCACATGCTTATAATTATATGTCAGCATGACCTAGGAGAGTACCAGAAGGTACATCTGTAAACATACAGTATTTGCTGAACCTCATACACTGTTTGCTTAGCCTTGGTACCAGGGGACACCCTAACCCAAGGATCTGTAATCATTTACTAATTATGTATGTACTCGAGCATAAATAAACGAGTCTGTCCACCAAGATGGTAGAACAGAACAAAAAGATACTCCTTTGTATCTCGTGTCTGCTCTCTCACAATTGTGATCCTCCCTGCAGTCGACGTCTCAGTTCCTACCTTGACAGTTGGCACCCTAAGATTGGACTGGAAGTGATCTAAGAGACCACCATCACCACTGACGTGATCGCTAGCAATGGATCATCCAAGCCGGCAGGTGAGCCCATTGTAAGCTTACCAAAGGGTTTTCCCTTGCTAGAGTTGATGTCTAACGTGTGGTCTTGATTATCACAAATTCCAGAAAAGAACCTCAACTGCAGGGATAAGTATACGTATACCTAAGTGTTTTGCTTTGTTTGTTCTGTTTGTTTGTTGTAACCTAAGTGTTTTTGCTTTTGTTGTTCTGCCCTGTCTGCCGTAATCTAAGTGTTTTACTTTGTTTGTTTTGCTTTGTCTGTCACAACTTAATCATAAAGTGTTAAGTAGATGTGTGTTTAAATAACGTACGTAGAAACATTTACTATGTAAGATTAGAAACATTGCCAGGAGATATATAAGATCACATATATATTTATTATATGTATATCGTGCCTTTGCGATTTAATAGTTGAAAGAGCTTTTAAATAAGTTACTCATTAGAATGTTACCACTGGTCTTTGCATAATATATAAGCCCGTATCTCTCTGTCTTTCCCGTTCCATATTGACATAGTACTATTTCATATTGATTTAAGCATATTTGCTTTGGACTTTGGTTTTAAAACAAGACTCTATCTCAAACACCAAAGTTTGTATTCAGGAAATTTATATACATCAGTCCTGAATAAAACAAATAAACAGGATTCTTTAGAAAATCTGTGAGTAATAGCACACTATCTCTTTCTATCCCTTTCTCTGCTCTTTATCAGTGGTAACAATCCATACGTATTAAGTATAAGATTGTATAAGGTGTAAGTTAGTGAAGGATTGATTTAGTAAGTTAAATAAGGGGAATCCACTTGAATGGTTTTTGTGTCAAAACTAGGTAGTTCCTTTAAAAGGGGCGTTGTTCAAGTGGAATCCACTTGAATGGTTAAAACTAGGTAGTTCCTTTAAATAGGGGCGTTGTTCAAGTGGAAAGTTAGGAAGCTGTTGTCCTTAGGATATATACTATAACGGCTTGAAAGTTGATTCTGTAACAGGAATCCGGTTCCTTAAGTGGAACGTGGTTCAAGCCGGCCCACTTAGTTGGGTGTGTTCCCGGGTGTGGAGTATTATATCCTTTAAGGGGGGACGTTTAAGAGAAAGGTCGGCCGACCATTAGAGATGGGTAATAGGTTACCCAGTGTCGGACAACCTGTTGAGGGGCTAGTGTCCGATCCCCTGGGACAGACAGCATTAGAATGGATGGAAAGTAAACATGGGAATTGGGTTACAGAACCCTTTAAAGAAATAGGTAAAAGGGCAGGACTGCCACAGACTGGCATATTAGATTTTGATATCTGGGAAACATTCCTTAAAGCCCACGAGAAATGGTTAACCCGAAAGAATTTAACTAGTCAAGCTAAAACCTGGCTAGCTGAAAGTAAACATAAGCCTGATAAAATAGTTGAATGTTTTTACAACGGCACATATAGATATGCAAGGAAAGGAAATCTTCCTGCCTCCTGGCCGGACAATATTATTTTAGATGACCAAATTAGTCCGGAGCAAATGGCTTTAACCTCTCTGCTTTCTACCATAAAGCATGAGGAGGATAAAGCTGCTTCGAAAAGTGATTTAAAGCAACAAACACGTGAACAGCAAAGCATAGATAAGATGAAAGATGAAATTAATGATTATCTA
>CM044445.1:114306296-114316487 GCA_024363595.1 Xenopus borealis
GCTTACTTCTGCCCACTTTTGATGACGCCACTTCCGGGTTACAACTACAGCACTTCCTGATTCTTGATGGTCAGTGGGTCGCTGGTTGGGTCGTGGATACAGTACTTGTGGGTCGGGTCGGGTGGCGTGTCCAAGCGGGTCAGAATGCGGGTTGCGGGTCCAGGTTCCGGTTTGTGGATTGTGGGTACGGGTCGGGTATGGGTCCTGAAAAATGGACCTGTGCAGGACTCTACCCTAATGCTTCTAATGTGAAATGCGCATGTATATATTATTTTATATAATATATTATTTTTATAATATTTATATTTATATATAAATATTAATATTTTTAGCAGCATTCCATTGTACTGTGACATTCAGGTAGTTGGGAACAGGTCACGGCACAGTTTTCAGCACAGAAAATGGAGTCTGACACCACCTTTAAGAGTTCAAATGCAGCTTGGCTGGCTTTTATTATAAACAAAATTACATCTTCAACAATCTTGCTTCACATAAGCATTAACAGTCCCAGCATTAACTACTTTACTGGTGTCCACACAGTAGAGTGATCCAAGGGCCATCTTACATTCTAGCCAGCGAGAAGGCAGGGAAAGCAGTTCGGGGAGATTAGTCGTCCTGAAGAAGAGGAGATTTGTCACCGGGCAACTAATCTCCCCAAATCTGCTTGTGTGTCTCTGCCCTTACAGTATACTCTTTAAAAATAATTTACCTGGGGAGAATGTAGGGTACTGAGAAAGCGAAGTCCACTGTAGCCTAGGCAGGTAAATGACACCACTTACTTATAAACTATGCCCTGGAGAGGGATGTGTTCCCACAGACCCAGGGTAGAGTAAGTTTATTTAAAGCACGGTGCTCTTCCTCCACGGACTTCACCTGTCACTCATGCTGGATGCCGCTGGGGAGCCTGGAGCATGAGACCCCAGTAAAAAAGTTCTGTGCCCTAGTGGACTGAGGACCCTTACTGAGTCCAGGGAACAGGTCCTTGTGAATGAGGTCTAAATAGAGGATACCAGATCTTGTTATAGTACCTCTTAGGTGTGGTGAGGTGAGTGTGAGCTAGAAAGAACAGCCTGTGCTCCATTATGAATCACTGGAGGTGGCACTTAGCAAGTGGGTAGAGAATAAAGCACACTTTCAACAGACTGAAATTCTGGGAGACATTACCTGTAGTGTGTGAATAAACCACCAAACGAACTCAATGTGTGTTGTACCACTGCATCTGAAATACTGAATTCATTGAAAACTACTGTTAAATAAATCATTATTTGATTCAAGAACCTCTGGTACGTTAAAAGTTACAGTTCAGCCACAGCGAGGGTTTTCTTGAAAAAAATACCGACTTTATATACTATACTATATTTTTATGCATTTTCCCTATTAATAACATTGGGATCAACCTTAATTTTTACCGGCCAGGCTGGTAAAATACAGGGCAGGTGGCAACACCATTCCTCCACCTGTACAAGGGCTCATCCATCAAAATGTTTAGGACTTTATACACGGTCTATTCACTGGGATAAATTTAGGACATGTTTTTCATATATATTAATATAATAATAATATGTATTTCTAGAGCGCCAACATATTTCCCAGCACTGAATGTATGCATATATATATATATATATATAAATAAATAGCGGGGGGCTTGTGGAACAAGCTGTATTATCCAAAAGCGGGGGGGGACTATAAATACACAACCCTTTTATTTCCAACCCCATAACCAACTTATTAGCAGAAGCGAGCTGCTTGTTACCACGCTATGGTTTCTGTGAATAGCAAGCTCTCGTTCTTCTTTAATTACAGATATAGTTTGTGGTGACTGTGCTGGGCCTTAGTGCGATTCCTATTTCTATACAATAAATACAGGTTTCTGCTATTAATTGTTCAGGATGTTTTTAAAAGGATTCCGAAGGCAGTATTTACTTGTAAAGAGAAACAGTATGGGTTTTCATGGGCATTTTAGCTCATCTAAGGAGAAGTTCACCCACTGAAATCTCGTTGGTTGATCTTAAGATAATACAGATCCATGACATGGGGGAAAAGCCTTAAAGAAGGAGGGTTTATGTGTATTTTATTTTTCTGGCATTACCGCTCCTTTAAATGTAAGCTATTGAGCAGGTGCGCTGTAGAGATAAGGGTATATGGCAGGTAATATATTGTAGATAAAGGGCAGGTGGATCTAAAATATATAAAGGAGATCATTCACAGACAACTGATATTCAGGTCAGGCAATGTTATATCATAACGACAAATAACGTGTGCATAGTATAATAAAGTCTGTATACAGTAAGTTTCAATCTGAACTAAATGTAAATAGAAGGAAGGCAGCACATAATATATAAGAAACAATAAACACCCAAAACCATCGCCCAACAAAACACGTCTATCCAGACTGATGGCGTCCCTGGACCCCTGGAGAGCGTCAAATCCTAATACAGTCCAGTTTTCATGTTTCACAACCTCCCATCTAGCACTGTCACAAATCAATTAGCCTTTATCAACGCTGGTATGACTCCATATATAAGCAGAGCCACATACCTTCCCAGGGGGATATCAGATCATGCTGCAGTTGCAGCTGAATCTCCCTTATTTGCAGCCACGTCCAAGGCCATCCATCAATCCAGTATGGCTCAATATATTAAACAACAAGGAGACAGTAGAGGACTCCATTAATGACTTTGTGCAATCTAATTTAAGAGTGGACTGTATTCTCCCCTTTAGGGAATTTCTCAAAACGTATATAAGAAACTCATATATTGGCATATAAAAATCAATTAACAGCTGCACAACAGGCGCTAGGGCAACAACTATCCCAGCTTGACTCACTAGCCACTAGCCCTATGGCAACAAATTTGCAGAAATTGAAGGAGGCCCAGGAGGAATATCTACAACATCTCAGACAAAGCACAAGTAACTGACTCTGAAATCGAGCAGTTCCTTAACCCATTAGATCTTCCAGTGCTGCTGCAGGAGTATAGGAAGTTCATGGATGCAGAAATGACTACAATAGAGATTCAAGAGGCAATAGACTCATCCCCACTAGGCAACACCTCTGGGTGTGATGGTATCCCCATTGAAATTTATAAGAGACACCCTGGGACCCTAACACCCTTTCTCCAGCCCCTATACGAAGAAGCTCTGGGGGTTGGTTACTTTCCTCAATCATTATATGAAGCGGCTATTATACTCCTACCGAAGCCAGGAAAAGATTCCCAAATGTGTGAATCCTTTAGGCCCATCTCACTATTGACTGCTGATGTTAAAATATATGCAAAGGTATTAGCAAGGAGGCTGGGTAAGGTCATAACACATCTGGTCAACCCAGACCAGGGTTTATAACGTCCAAAACCACTGCATTAAACACTAGAGGCCTATTCCTCAATTTACAGGCCCCACATGACAACAAGGGAACTAAAGCCATTGCAGCCTTGGATATAGCCAAGTCATTAGGCACGGTTGAATGGCATTATTTGTGGCAGGTTCTCTTTAAGATTGGTTTTGGCCCCAGGTTTGTTAGGATGGTTCAGTTGCTGTATAGGCAACCCAGGGCAACTATCCCCATAAATACTTTGAACTTTTATGACAAGGGATGCCAACTGTCCCATCGAGCCATTCACCCAGGCTGTACGCTTAAGCCCACAGATACAAGGTTTCCAGCTAGCAGGTCAATGTGAAAACTGCAACTATACGTGGATGACACCCTGCTATACCTAGGGGACAGGGGCCCTTAGCAGCCCTAACCAAGCTCACAGAGGTTTTTGGTTCCATCTCAGTCCTGAGAACAAATACAGCCAAATCTAACCTGTTCCTCTTAGATGAGAAGGTGGAGGATGAATCTCTACATGAATGCCCACTCCAAGTCACTGATAAGTTCACATACTTGGGGGTTCAAATCTCTCTCCCTATTACTCAGTATACAGCTTTACACGTAGACCCACTGATACAATGGATACAGGACAAATGCAAGAACTGGGGAAACTTGCCAATAGGCCCGGCGGGTAAGATCCACCTAGTGAAAATGTTTATACTGCTCAAACTGTTGTACATTTTAGGACACTCCCCAGTCCATATACCACAAATAATGTTTACTAAGCTAAATACCATTTATAAGGGTAGCTCCAGAGAGAGCAAGAGAGGATGGTGGGATTGCCTTCCCGGATATTTTAATCTTATGGCCTGCAGGTGTCACTGTGTATACACAGGACTTTCTGTACAGCTTGAAAGTGAAAGTAAGACTTACTGCTGTTATGTAATGGCTGCATGAACCTGCTAATAAAGCATTGTTATACTCTCCTCATCCTCGGCTATCAAACACAACAATAGGGTACTTGGGTCACCCCTGCTTGTTTCTCTGTCCCAAAGACACAGACTGCTGCAATTGCATTTCATACACAGGACTTACTACACGATGCAGAGGCTATGCCATGAAAGCAGTCCAATCACCACTGTGCCTTAGATGTAATAATGAAGCAGCCACCCTGTTGCACACTGATTGGGACTGTACGGCTTTACAGCAATATTAATGAGAAAAAAACTGTGACTGCATCTAATTTTACTCAATTTGTCATTGCAGCAGAAAATTCTCCACTTGTGGTACACGGGCTGCTTCACCAATCTGTCCGTTTGTCTTACCCAAAGCTGAATGCGCCTATCAATGACGTGTACTGGAGTTTCATCCACATAAATGGAACAGAATGGGACAGGTTAGCAGATATCAGGGATCAACAATTAACGGTCCATTCCGATCAGTTTGTCAATCGCACAGAGACCAATGGGAAGGAATTACAGATCAGGGAGCTGAGAATGGAGGATGCCGGAACCTTCAAAGTGATTATGATTCCTAAAGGTAGAGAACAACTGAAAGATCAGACGTATGATCTCACTGTGTATGGTATGTATCTGAGACATGTATGTTCCGTGTGGTTTAAAAGAAAGGAAACATGCCTGGAATATCCAATTCTGAATTCAGATTCTGCAAAAGTGTAAGGTTAATGGCACATGGGGGCATGGTCCAACGCCCAGTTGGACCATGCCCCCATGTGCCATTAACCTTACACTGGCAGGACACAGGGAAAAAACCTGATGGGCATTGGCTCTTATGGGCCCAGTCGGCCCAGACCCACTCCCTGCACTGCCCATTATCTCCCTCCCTGATCCCAGTTATCTTCCTACGTGCAGGGGGGGCAGGGCTGAAGGGGGGTCCAGGGATGGTGTGGGGGGTCCCCAAGGCTGCAGACCCAGTGGGCCCTAAACCCCCCCCCCCCAGTTAGACACTGCATGAAGGCATTTTGTTTGCTTGATGTTTCTGGTACTTTAACGTTGACTTTTTTGAGCAACTTAAAATGGAGTGAAGTTTCCCAACCAGCCCTGCGGCCCTTTACTCTAACACTTTTTACAGATGGTATATGCTTGATCTTAGATCAGTATTATATATATATTCACTACAGTATATACTCTCTGTATAATAGCAGCACTCACAATAAGTCATTCCACAATGCTTGGGTGCCAACTGCTAGCTTGATATCCATTTGAAGAAGCCGCACTTACAGGACTTGGGAAAATATATAAATTTTTATATTTTTGTAAATATACACTGACATTTCGACTGTGTCAGCCTTTTTCAAAGACTTTCAAAGACAGTGTATATTTACAATAAAAATCTATATATTTTCGCAAGTCCTTCTTCAAGTGGATATCGTGCTAACACTTGGCGGCCTGCACCCAAGCATTGTGGAACGACTAATTGTGAGTGCTGCTATTATACAGAGAGTATATACTGTATATTTATGCTCCATGTATGTGAGAACCCTCATTTTAACATCATTTCCCCACCTCATGACATCACAGGTTTCCCCCTTATTATCACGGAGTGCCCATTTTTGAAAAAGTTAGCATCCAAACATTTACACATTTATATATATATATATATATATATATATATATATCCAGCATATCCAGCCGAGTCCCGGGTGAATCTCCCAAAACATATCTCAATATCTGTAGAAAGTGGAGGCACTCACAGGACTAAATATTGATGAATTTGTTACGTTTTTCACATGTACACCCACATGAGTGCCTTCACTCTACAAATATTTGACCATGTACCCAAATAAAAAATACAGTGCAACCTGTTGAGTGCAATATACAAGTGAGTCCTGGACTTAGCATTTGTCATAAGCAGATGTTGAGTACAGAGCTGCCGGCAACTTGCCACCAGAAATGCCCAGCTATCACATGCTACATTCCATGGGTCGCCTTTGTAGGGTTGCCACCTTTTGCCGTGGCTAAACCCTGACAGGGGTTGGGCCCATGATGTCAGTGGGCGGGCCCGTGACATCAGTGGGTGGAGCTATGACTCAGCAAACGCCGATTGGCCGATCGCTGCGTCAATCAAGCTAATCCCGCCCGGTTTTCCTTATTTGGAAAACCGGGCAGGAAGTATTGACCCGGGCAGCCCTTCAAAATACAGAGCTGTCCGGGTCAAAACGGACAGGTGGCAACCCTACGCCTATAGCAATGTTAAATACAGAGTGAGGGGCAACTAATTGTGGAAGTTCAGTGGATGGAAATAAGACACACAGGAATTGCTCCTGACAGAGGTGGCACTGGATGTAGTAATTGCGTCAGGGATATCTCAGTCTTTGCTTCACCTGTATATCATTGCCTCATGAAATTCATTTCTATGAACTTTAAGAAAACGTTATAATTACACAACTTAAACACCGAGTATTGTTTTAGGTAGTCCGCATTTCTTCCAAGTGCCTCCAAAATAACTTTTGCCATTTCCTATCCAATAGCTTCTGAGATGAGAGAAGAGTGTTTCTTTTCAGGGCGGTATTGCTGTAGGCAAGCTATAACAAAGGGAATTCAGAGGAGGTATTACAACCAAGTACTAGGCTCAGCTTGGCATCCAAAATCAGACACACTCGGGTGCTTTCAGGGTGGTATGGTCTGAACTAAGGCAAGTCTTTTCAGGTAAAAAAGTTTTTCTTTTATTCTAGTGAAGTTCCTTCTCTGAATTCCTGGAATTTTAAACAGAAAATAGTGCTATTCATGTCCTAGTGCTTACAATGTGCCTCTTTATTTGCAGGGCCACCATAGGTAGAGAGTGCTGGGGGTGCAGTGCACTGGTTGCCAAAGGATTCTTAGACTCCTGGACTGCAGTGTTTTGTTTTGTTTTTTATATTTGTCTTCATGATCCTTAAATGATCTGATGGAGAGACTGTGTATAAGGGCAGTGCATATCTCAGTGAGACTCAGATTAACACCATATGCTTAACTTTTGTTACCCAGTAGGCATACAGCAGGCACTAAGATATTTTTTGGATGAGAGGTCTTTTTTAGTTCTTTTTAAAGAAGGGGTCCAGCTTTCCTGCTTTATATCATCAAACAGTTTAGAATATGCCACTGAAGTCTATAGCTTCGTGTTTCCCTATCTGCCAACATAGTAGGTTCTATAAGACTTGGCACCATTTTGGGTAAATGCTGCTGTCTAGTTTCTTGGGGTGACAAGAGCTTATGCAGAAATACTTGTTTAATTGTTTCTGAGTCATATAGGGGTTGGGGTTGCATGACTTATATGACTTATAACAATGGTTCCTTCAACACTTAATTTCAGTTTCAAGCTGTCTTCAAAGTTGCCTGTGAAACTCAGGACTCGACAAGTTTGGCACCCACTCCTTCCATACCGTGCAACTGATGAGAGGGGCATGTGCAAAGTTCATTTTATGAGATTGGGCTACTGAAATCCCAGCTATGTTAACTTATATGATGTGTTTGGTTGGCTATTTGTTCTTGTTTTTGGTGGCCCAGTTTGTTTAGATTCACCCAAAATGGACGGACCTACCATTGGAAGGGTAATATGGGATGTCAGTAGTTTCAGGTCCTTCTGGAAGTCATTGATTTCAGTAAAAATGATAAGGTCTTTGTTCTTCAGGTGGGGAAAATGGCAATTGCTTCATTAGGGTCATGAAGTCTATTTCTGTGATTCCGTCTGATATGGAAACGTTCCCTCGTATATTTAGTAAAATGTTATTGCTTTTGTCGGAGGTTGTTGTTTGGCATTGTGCAAGGGAACTGCTTTGGAAAGGACTCATAGGTAGGGGTTTCAAATTTATTAAATATAAAGGCATCTTTGGCTGGAAAGTGATAGCACCTTAGTGATGAGCATAGACTTTCCTTAATGATGTAGACCAAGATGCTTTAGTTTCAGGATGACACAAAAACTTAATTTTCTCATGGAGACAAACTCATGGTTCTATTTATATTTTTTAATGTTTGGCATGGATCAGGGTGTATATGTAAATTAACTGTGACCTTCATTTACTTATAATGTGGATCTTCCTACTGATTTCATTAGGCCATGTCTGTATGTACCTAAAACACGTCAGTTCTGCTATTAGCTCTCCCTTAGGAAAAGCCATTAAAATCATACTGTAACACAGTAATGCTTTATTATTTCTCCAGAACCTGTTCCTGTTCCAAACATAGAAGTCCTGGAAAAGCATAGTGATGAGTTGTGTAATTTTACACTTGAGTGTTCTGTCCCAACCAACACAAAAGCCGTGTTCTTCAGCTGGAAGACCAGGCACAGAGACCTTGCCTACCAACCCTACATAAATGGAAGCACCATCTGGGCCTCGCTGAGGCCTGAATCATGGGGCAATGAGTATCTCTGTATAGTACAGAACCCTGTTGATCAGAAAAATGTATCAATTACTGCCCAAGATATTTGTCATAAAGGTAAGAGTCTGGATTATAAAGACTGGCTTATTAATGGGTGGTTTCTTTTGAAAGATCAAAAAATTCTGGTTGAAAGATGGGTGGGTGAGTGGGAGAGATCAATTTTCAGGGCAGAAAGTCAACTTTTACTTTTAAATATGAAACAAATTGTACGTGTTGCCTGCCAGGAAGCTGTGGTTTGATTATATGAGACAGAAAAGTACATATTCTCATAGCACATATTCTGTAGAGGGAAGGGATCCATTCTCCGGAAACCCAATTAACAAGAAAGGCCGCCTTTTTCTGTGTAATAATAAAACAGTAGCTTGCACTTGATCCCAACTAAGATATAATTAATCTGTATTGGAATTCGACCATCAAAATTTACTTTGAAATTCAAATTTTTTCAATTCAAATTTTCACTTCGACCCTTAGTAAATCTGCCCTTTAATGTTAATATTTGACTAGTATAGTAGACTTAAGATATGACGATCAATATTATGTTAAGACCCTTGACTGGAAAACCCCAGGTCCCGATCATTCTGGATAACAGGCCCCATACTTAGAATGCTTGTGGCCTGGGGTTTTCCAGTTAAGGGTTTTTACAAAATATTGATTATATTATATATTATTGAATATATATTATATTTATTCCTTAATTCTATTAGAAAATATTAACATTAAACAAACCCAATAGGCTGGTTTTGCTTCCAATAAGGATTCATTGTATCTTAGTTGGGATCCAGTACAAGCTACTGTTTTATTATTACACAGAAAAAGGAAATCATTTTTTAAAATCGATTATTTGGATTAGATGGAGTCTATGGAAGATTGCAATCTCCTAATTTTAGACTTTCTGGGTTACTGGATTCTGGATAATGGATCCCATACTTGTACCCTACACTAACCTTTGTTTCTTTCTCAATGATTACAGACAGACAAACATTCTACTTGCGTTCCTATTTCTGGCTCCTGCCTGTGTGCCTCATTCTCTTACTGCTGATAGCAGGGCTCCTTATACTACGGCGGAGGAAAAATAACAAAGGTAATTTATATTTTTGTGCCACATTGGCTGAGTCATTTTGGTGTTGTTTAATTGTAAAAGTAAAATATTGGCAGGCAGATTGGGTAAAACCATAGTTCAGACAGAGCAGAAATGTTTCAAGCATCTCAAGGAATACTATAGTAGTGACTGTAGGACCATGAAAAACAGAATATGTTTAGTTCAGTGTAGGATGAGCAGAGGCGGGTGTAAAGGTCCAATGCCTTTAGTTCTGTGGTTCTGGTTAAAGGGTAAATGTTCCCCTAGTTTGGCCAGTAGAATATTTAGTCTGGCACTAGCCTGAGCAGTAGGCTACTCTCCTAGAACCATTTCTCTTAGTTAAAGGGGTGCTTCCACTTTAAGTTTGTCAGCGGGGTCCTTTTCCAGTGAGTCCAGGCAAAGTACAGTTCAAGGAAAATCCAATAGAG
>CM044445.1:114408135-114430710 GCA_024363595.1 Xenopus borealis
GACCAGATTGGATTGGCTGTGTCCTATTTTCGCTGGAATTCACTCCAGGTTGTTTTACTTTCATCCTCCTCCGGTTCGCTTGCTTTGTAAATATATCCTGACTTCAGCTTGTGCCCCACTCACTCATGATCGCTCCAAAATGCCTTGACAGTTGCAGCGGCTTCATCCTTTATAGTTACACCTCTGCTGACACCTCCAAAATCCTTGGGGAATCTGTAGCCCTTGTATATTCTGTGTTGCCATCGTTTTACAGCAGTGTATGTGCAAGTACAGGTCACTGCCCTTTGCGTGTGTACTCGTAGTATATCTCTTGGGGTGCAAACACACACAGTAAACACAGTTTGCAAAGTAAATTCATCTCTCTTATGCGTACGTTTCTCTAAACAAGGTCTTGAAAGTTCAGATTCTTTATATTAACTGTAAAGCACATTGTTAAGGCTCCCCTTATACATTTGATTTTGACCATCCTTCAAACAAAAGCCCACTGGGTTTCATGTCTCAGCCTGCTAAGCCTGGCATAGCATGGGTTAATTTTCTTGGAAATAATATTACTGCATACTCTGTGTCTCTAAATAGAACTCTGCATGTAGGTTGGTGAAGGTGATACTTCCTGTAATACAGCAGGGCTGTAAAAATTGTGGGGCTGGTGGAAGCCAAAAGGCTTGAAAATTTGAATAGATAGTATACATCAGGGCTGACCAACTGGCGGCCCACAACCACCCCTTCTGTGGCCCACTACCTGCTGTGCTTGCTTACCATGTGTACAGTGTTGGACTGGGACATCAGGGGCCCACCCAAAAACCTTACACTTGGGGCCCACCAAAAAATTTTAGACCAGGGGCCACTCTCAGTACTATTATTCTTCCTCTACTCATTCAACCTCTATTCTCCTAATGAATTTTCTTTACATATTATCAGTGTCGTACTGGGACATTAGGGGCCCACCCAAAAACCTTAGACCAGGGGCCCAACATAAAACCTTAGACCAGGGCCCACTCTCAGTACTAATATTCTTCATCTCCTCAATCAACCTCTATTCTTCTAGTTTGTTTTCTTTACATATTATAATCAATTATTCCATCTATTTAGCCTCTTTGTTCTCATAGAAATAGGGAATGGCCATGAAATAGGCCAAAAGTTTAGCAGCATGAGGGCCCACTGACACCTTGGCCCACCGGGAGTTTTCTTGGTATTCTGGTGGTATTCTGGTGGGCCAGTCCGACACTGCATGTGTAAGCTTTAAATGGTTTTAAAAGGAGAATTACTTTCCTCAAAAAGAAAGGAAAGGAAAGGAAAAGATACGCCCCAGGTACTGGTTATACCAAAAATTGATCACTCTTGACTTATACCAGCTCCCACCTTCAATTCATCAAAGAAAAACATAAATGGTGTAAATAGAATATATAAAAACGCCGACGCGCGTTTCGCAATGTGCTTTATCAATTGATCGTGGAATAATGAATTTATGAATGCACTTTAATTAATTTAAAATTTTGATTATCCAATAGGTCACTAATTAATTTAATACTGTTCATGGTTTTTAATCAATTTTGGAGCAGGTATAATTGTATTCAATGTAAGCACTACACTTAACCAGATACTGATAACAGTGCTTTTTAAATATTTAGTGGCTCAAACTAGATATTAAGTCACTATTTCCCATTTTATATATTCTATATACCCCATTTATGTTTTTCTTTGATGAATTGAAGGTGGGAGCTAGTCAAGAGTCATCAATTTTTGGTATAACCAGTACCTGGGGGGTATCTTTTGCTTTCCTTTTTGAGGAAAGAAATTCTCCTTTTAAAAAAATTGTTGTTTCTGATTTAGATCAGACCTCTTCATTTACGATAAGAGGTTAGCAAAAGTACTCTGTTCTCTTTTTCTAAACTTTAAATGGTATCACTAAAGAGATTAACTGGCCCCTGCATTGTTTAAGACTCAAATTCAGACTAATCCCCTGTATTGTTCACACCTATGAACCACCTGCATTGTTCACAACCTCAAGCAATTTGCTTGCCCGTAGTTTCTTACTTATAAGGGAAACTTTAACTTAACTTAAGGTCAGTTTGATTGCTTATTAACCTTCCTAATGGTACTTACAGATACATAATAATAATAATAATAATAATAAATGAAGGGCGGTTTGTTAGTAGCCTTGTCTGGTTTAAAGGAATCCATTAGCACATTATAAATCTTTTTTTGACATTCTGGTCTACATCACTATATGTGATGAAAATGTATAATTATATAATTATATAATTATCCACTGTCGTGCTGATCTTGTATATGGTTTGGTGGGAGCATACAAATATATTATTAGATGTTTTTCCCATTCTGCTTGTGCCATTTGTTTGAAATACACCTTTCAAAGCAGTAGTAAAATAAGCAATTTTGTAAAAGTAATAAAAGAAAACTCAAAAAATCCTACTTACAGATAAAAATGATCATTACTGAACAAGACATGGTGGGATCAAAAGAAGCAGCAGAATAACGTCTTGCTCTGTAAAGACGGAAATTTAAGTGTGTTTTCTTTTCCTGTTGTCGGATGCCACCCGCCACATAAATGTTAGTCTTTACTGTACTAATATAATATACTGCATAGGCAGTGTGGGCGAACAAACTTCATTTAAAAAGTATCAAAGCAAAAACTAAGATTCCAGAATTTTTTTTCCTCCTATGGTTTTATTGATAAGCTTTTTATTCAGCAGTTTTTTCACCAATTGTATGCAAACCAGGTGAAGCGTATGTACTCATGTTGGTGTAATATTACATTTGCATATTTATTATATTTATTTTTCATTTTTATCAAAGGTCGAATTTTCAGTTGTGTGAGCTTTTTAAACCTTGAATTAATTAGAATTAACTCCAACGGTTTCTAATTTAAGAAAAAATTCAAATAGAAAAAACTTGAATCAGCGAGTTCAGCGTTAACAATCCGAAAGCTCTTCCTGATTGAGTTTTTAGTGAAAAAAATAGAATCGCTCGAATTGATCGAGTTTTCAAGCAAAACCCACCGGAAAAAAACTCAAACATCGTAAAGGCAATTACCATCTTCAAATGGTTTACAGGACCTCTTCCATTTACGTCTATAAGACCTCAACAGGTTTTAAATGATTTGTTTTCAGATTGGGGTATAATAATCTCGAAAAACTCTCGTTTGTTTTATCCGAAAAACCAATATCTGACCAAAAAATAACCTCGAAAACTCATGGCATGGCAACTATAGCTGCGTGATCATTACACCAATCATTCTGTGTTTTACAAGTCATAGTTTCTTTTATAGAATATTACAATTACCTTATGTAATGAGGAACAGTTTCACAGCCATCAACATGTAAGCAAATATATTTAAATGCAAATTAGTATACAACAGATAACAAATTAGTTCAAATACTTGGACAAACACAATAAAAAGTTCTTTATTATAAATACAAAAAAAATCACAGTTTATTACAATCTACAATGATGGCTTATACTTTCCAAACTATATAAGTATCCAGAACCTTTTTTCTCAATGCTATATCCACAGCACGCAGCTTTATCAGACTTCAGATACAGACAAATTTAAAAGACCAGCAATCTAAACACAAATGAGTGTGTCCAGATCAAACCTTTAAACACATAAAGTATATAGATTTAAAAAAAGTGCCTTTTATACAATTATTACCAAAAGTTAGTAGAAGAGATTCAAAAGATAGCAATTTTCAATTTTACATAGAAATCTAGATAAAGGGAAGGCGATTTGTCTATTGGAGAAAGGACAGCCCTTGGGTCATTTATTAGGAATAATATCATAGTAAGGGTGGCAGATAAAGTAGGAGGGTTGTAATACAGACTATATGGCAGAACCCAAAAATATCCTGAAAAATATCAATACTTATAAAGTATTAGATAAGAATCCAATTATGGGATTTCAATATGAGCTGTTTGGTATATTGAGAAACGCTATAAGCCAAAATGTTATTACTAAACATTAGTGATGGGCAAATAAATTCTCCAGACATAAATCTGTGGTGTATTTCCACATTTTGCAGCAAGCAAATTAATTCATGAAACTGCCCCGAAAAATTCGCCACATCAAAAATAATTGCCGAGTCAAGCCCAATGACTTTAATGCATTTGGACCAAATAGTTGCATGTATAAAAGCTCTCAAGTCTATCAATTGGAAAAGGCTATGTCCTAGTTACAGCTGATACAGGTTTTTTTTTTTTGGTTTTTTTTTAAATAGGGGCAAAAGTGAGATGATTTTGTTTGTCCAGAAAAAAATGGCTGCATCTTTTTCTATTTGTAAAGATGCCACCTTAGATGTGGAGGAGCCTGCTGACAGCCCTGAACTTGCTACCACCCCTAACCAGCTGAGTTATATATAATTAACTATAATTTCCTAACTTTATGTACACGTCTGCTGTTTGGGTATTCTACTACAGCACTCTGCTGTGCTGATATGAGTAGTGACTGGCAAATCTGAGACGTATCAATTCACCAAATTTTTCACAAATTTCTAGATAAATGCATGAAACAGCAAAAAAAAATGGACGCCGGTGTCCATAAATTAATTTTCTCCAGGCAAAAATTTACCAGCATTTCGCAAATTCACCCCAGGTGAATAAATTCGCCCATCACTGGCTATGAGCCCTCCTGTACCTGCCTTCAGTTGCCTGCTGCTTTTACATTGATTTTTATTTCAATAATAATAAATTTTGTTGTTTTTGCCCTAAAATCTGTTGGAGTAGTACATACTGCACACACAGAGATGCTAGTAAAAATGCTAAATATTATCCTGCGAGGATAACTGTCTACAATAGCAAAAACATTGGCCCAAGGTCTTGCTGGTTCCTGTAGAACTTTTTTCTTTTTGTTTTGCTTTCTTCCATTGAATTAGTTGCAATCAGTCAAACTGTACAAGATTCAGCGTTGGAATTCATCCCATTCAACTGGTATTATGCACAAATTGGAACAAACCAAGGAATTTTGCCCTGTCAAATTGTTATTTACCAATCAATCCAGAATCCAAAATAGCAATCGAGATGATCCAGTTTACTTTTCCAATACTCACAATCAGTTAGACTGGAATGTTCCTTAGCTATCAGAGTTACATGGGTCTTGTTTAGTGGAACAGAGCGCATTCAGGCTTGTACCTGTGAATATGTTACATCCTGGTGAAAAAAATATATTAAAAAGTTGCTTAGTACCATGTCTTCAATCTCTCATAATGTTAAATATTTTCTCTACATGATAGCTATTATATAAAAACATGCTGGGAGGGACTTTGTTGAATTGTTTTTAGTAGCTGGTTCCTCAAGACTTGACCATTCCAACAGTCTCCAGCTCTTCCTCGATTCCCATGAAGGAATTATTTATTTCCCTCACCTTTCAATGGTTCCATAATAACCCTTTCATATCCTATCCCAGAATGACTTTTAGAATGTGGAAATGTTGATAATAGTAGAGTGAAGCATAAGGGATAGTCTGGCAGGATAGTAAATAAAATATGGACATTTATAAAAAGTATAACAACAAATACACTTGGGTTCCAAATTGGTGCACCACACAAAGGTTTATAGGCTTCAGGCCCAAATTTGAGCTCAGTATTTGGAATTTTCCAACTGGATACATGGTAATCTGTGTATAAATTTTGGTTACAAAAGTCACCCTATCTATGAGAACAAATAAATATTCATCCCAACTTCCCATTGCTATTTGGCTTTTAGGATGTCTCTCCCTGCCCACGCCTTCCCCACCAGCGTGTATAACCCTACATTTTGGAAAACTTCTTAATAACATTATATAAAATCTAAAGATAAGGCATAATGGTGTTACAGTTTAACATTCAGGGAAGTCCCAGTATCAGCAACACCTTGACATGTCTTCTCCACAATACTTACAGTGCCGGTGGTTTAAATTAAAGGATCTGCAAGACAGAAATTAACTTAATCAGTTGAGTTACTAAGTCCTTATTAACTAGTAAGCATGTTACTGGCTGATAGGAGTAAGCCCTTTGAGGACAAAACTCCACAAAAGATTTTGTAGGTTGGACAGATTCACAAAACGCATCCTACATGTCAGATGTAGTCACATAGGTCAAAATATAATGTGGCTGATACCAAAATCTGGTATTTCCATTCAATGCAGATGCAAATGCTGCATGCTGTGTCTTCATCCAACAAAATAACATCTGATGGTGTCTGACCTACTTCTTTTTTTCCATTGAAATTAAGTGACTGCTGGATGTAGATGCATGAACAAACTACACCATCTAACTTTATCTGATCCAACTTGACATTCCAGATGTAGAGGGGTCAGATTCCTTAGGACCCTACAAATCTTGTGCTGTTGTGTGGCAAGATCAGATAATATCTGACCCACAAAATCTGATCAAAATCTCCCATGTAGTTTTACCAAAATAACCCCAGGTCACCACATAGCTTGATAACTATTCTAGAAGTAGTTATATGTGGTTAAAAGATACATTGGTGAATTCTGATCCTTCTTCAAAAGCAACACTCTCACGGACTGTAATGGACTCATTTATAGTCTAGAAAATGAAAAAGGGACAGTAATCCTGTCCCACTTACCTCTCTGAATGGAGGAGAATTCAATAAAGGAGTAATTTGGGTCTGTCTGAACAAGCAGATCTGTGGCAGGTTCTGTAAGAGATAGGAAACAGGATTATGTACAGCAGAATAGTGGAGAGCACAATACCAGGCAAAGAGAAGATCATTTAATTACACTAACCTTTAGGCTTTTCAGTTTTCTCACCAATACATTATAAAATGCTCTTCCACCTACTCACTGTGGCATATTTCAAAGTTGGCAATGCTCTGGGGCTCATTTACTAATGGTATAGTATAGATTGCTACAAATCAGTCACAACATGCCAGCAGGCATTAGCGGAATATGATCTGTGGGTAGTGGGAGAATAGTGCAGCATTCTTCAGTGCTGTGTGTTGTGCCTAATAGCACTGGGTGGAACTGATGGATGGTGTATAGGTGTTGAACAGCCTTATAAATCTGATTATGGCTCATTGCAATGGCAAACCTGCTTACTCTACCTAGCACCACAGTGTAACCCAGAAGGTTATCTTACAGTTCCTGAGAAGAATAAAACATATCTGTTGGAGCCTCTAGCAGACTGCTCAGCCGATGACCAGATCCACTAAAGTGATCACATTTTACAATTTGGACATTTTGCTCAACATATAAACAATGATATGTGATTCAAATTTGTCCTTCTGACAACTAAAAGACAGGGCACCTCAGGAAGGGATTACTGTTGTGTACTACTGGTCTTGGACACTAAAATCCAATTAGCCCTCAAAGTCTTATCTATGGCCCCAAGTACACTTTGTATGAGATCATTGTTACATTAAAAATGAGCCTTCAAACAGTACTGGATGTTCTGGCCACTATATTCAAAAAAAGTTGCTAAAAAATATTTGATTTACAAATTTATTTAATCATTTATGACTATTCAGTTAGCATTATTCCCATATTTCTTTGTCATGTAAAGACAAGACAAATGAAGGATTAGTTAGCTGAACACAAAGAAACACTTTTGGGCTGGATATACAGTATGCTTTGAATTGATAGCAGGAATCTCTGTGGCCTTGATGGAGACTAAAGGAAACATGCAGGTCATTTCCCTGTTAAAACATATGTATGCTTTGAATAGACCTCCTCTGAAACAGTAATTAATGAAATAGCGTCAATGTTGTTCTAACAATTTGAAGTCTATTATAACTTTTAATAACATTTTATACAAATATGCACTTATTAGTAGAGATACATTTACACACACAACTTGGGGACAAAATAACCTGGACACATTTTTCAGGTGAAACTCTCACTTACCAAGCTGTAGACTGCTTGGGAGAGGATTCTTTACAGAGGAATTCAGGGATGGAATTCCAGAGGTAAGGAGTAGCAAGATAGAAGGGTCTGAGATGAGAGGTGGCAGTTAGTGATGGGCGAATTCGCAAATTCACGAAACGCCAGCGAAATTTCGCCTAAAGAAAATTCGCCAAAAAACGAGTCGAAACTGACGCGACGTGCGTCAAAAGCGTGCCGCGACTCGTTTCGCGAATTTTTCGCCAATTCACAAATTTCTCTGGACATTCGCGAATTTTTCGGCAAAGCGAAACTCGGGAGATTCGCCCATCACTAGTGGCAGTGGATGTGGGTGGTGTAAAGAGAAGGTGGCTCTGAGAAGAGCGGAGAAGATGACCAGGAACGTATAGCGAGACAAGAGAAGTAGTGAGGCGCTTTGAATGTTAGTAGAAGGATTGTATATGCTATCCTTTGCTTGACAGGCAGCCATGCTAAGGATTTTAGTTAGGGTTGAGCAGATTCTCTTTTTGGAGAGAGTAGAAGAATCCTGGTAACAGAGTTTAAGAATGATTGGAGGGGAGAGAGATGGGAGTCAGGAACTGCCTGTATTCAAACTCTGAACTGTGTGGTTTTGTGGCTGTGCATTGTCCTTTCTAGCCACTGGAGACTTTGGAACCCAGCATTTCACATAATGTTAAGTCTCCACTTGTTTACTCTCTCATCGCCTCCTCCCTCATTAAGCCCATATGTGTGTAATTTCACAATCAAGGGGCTTTATAAACTTGTCTTACGCTACAGAGAGTGCTTGATCCTTAAGCCTCGCCACCAGATCTATATCCTGTGACTACAGACCTGTGACTACCCTGCCTGGTTCCCTGTTCCTGCTGCAGTCGTGATACCTCCCCTTTTTCTGAGTCTCCACTTGGTTCTCCATTCCTTCTCCGTGCCTGTTCCCATTACCTGCTCTCTGTTGGATCTCCTGCTAATTGACCTTGGCTTGTTTACTGACTACCCTCTGCCATCAGCCTGCCCCTGACCTCGGCCTGTTTTATGGACCTGTCTTAAATGTCGTCTGCCCTAGACCACTGGCTTGTGTAAGAACTTACATATTCTTATCTTTTGTTCTTCTGTTATATATATTTCCATCATTTTTCAATATTAAAAGATTCTTCTTCAACCCATGTTTCCGGCCTATCAAAATCTCAAATACAGCTCCAAGGCTCCTACCTGCAAGCCGCACACCTGTTGCCATACCTGACAGGAGGAGGAGATTGCAGTAGTCTAAGCGAGATAAGATAAGGGCATGGATTAGTGTTTTGGCTGTTGTTTGAGAAAGAAACAGGCATATCTTGGCTATATATAGGTGGAAGATATCCTGTAAGGTAGGGTTTATGCCCAAACAACCAATCAGCAATTTATTCCTGTATATGGGCAAATCTATCCGTGCATATTATATGGACAGAAGCATCTGGGCAACCCCTTTTTTAACTCACGTTATCATCATTAATTGTGGGGGTAAAACATAACAAATGAGGAATGAATCAACAATTGTTTCATTAATTTTCAATGACACTGAGAAAATCTGTAAAAACATGAACATCAATTTGCTAAAATGCTTCAGCTTCACCCCCACTGACTGTTATAGAATCTCACCAGGTTATAGGTGGTGAAAGTTTTTCATTAAAATAGTCAAGATTTTATATTTGTTGAATCTCGAAAAGTAGAGCTTGAAAAACTACAAAATAGCCATAAATCTTGACCAATTATAAACTGTCATGTAATCTACCGTCTACATGGTGCTAAACATTTGTATTAAGATGAACTCATGAATTCCATTCCAGACTCACCAAGTTGAAAAAGTAAAATCCATTTAAACTTTTCTTAGAGATAAAGACAGTCAGTTTCAGCTTCAATGTGGGAGAATCACAAAATAACGAATATGAGAATTCAGTGGATAAATGTTTTTTTGTGGCAATATCTGATTGGTTGTGCACTTTAGTTCAGGTTAAGGATTTGATATGAATCTCAAGTCAATGTGGTTTTTGCACCAGACCAGTGTTCGATGCTTTGCCTCAGCCTTTGCATGACAAGTAATGTTACAATATCATGGTGCTTTTTTTATTATTACTTGCTTACTAGACATTTTCCTTTGACTTTTAAAGGAAAACTTCATTTTATACATAGTGCCTTTAAAATTGAGGAAATTAAAGGGGAACTCCACAAAAACATAACTTAAGCGTTTAGAACATAAACACAATTTCAAGCAACCTTGTAATTTACATCAATTAACAAATATGCATACTTTTCATGATTTTTAAAGGAAAACTATACCCCCGAACAATGTAGGTCTCTATAAAAAGATACTGCATAAAACAACTCATATGTAAAACCCTGCTTCGTGTAAATAAACCATTTTCATAATAATACACTTTTTTAGTAGCATGTGTCATTGGGTAATCATAAATAGAAAATAGCCATTTTAAAAAATAAGGACAGCCTCCTGGGATCCTAGGATCCAACGGTGCACACAAACATACCAAACAAACTATAAAGTTAGGTCACATGAGCCAATTAACAGACAGAGTTGTGTCTTTTGCTTCCACACTACTTCCTGTTACAGTTAGAGTTGAAATATTTCTGGTCAGGTGATCTCTGAGGCAGCACACAGACCATCACGAAATGGTGGTTCAAGGCAAGAGATGTAAAAGGGCAATATTTACTTAAATATATTTACCAGGTAGGTAAGATTCTTTAATATGTCACTTGATTTGATATAAACTATCTGTTGCTCAAAAATTCATTTTCGGGGTATAGTTTTCCTTTAATGGTTTGGAACAGTTCCCTAAACCTAGCCCCCTGCTGTCCTGCTGATCTTTCTGACTACTGTGTTGAGCTGACTGACTATTATTACTTTGTATGAGCAGCCATCTGTCCTCAGCCTGCATCCTCCAAACCCCGCAATTCTCTGCACACGTGATTTCAATAAGGAAAGGAACATCACAGTGCAATGCATTGTGGGTTACGAAGTTCCTGCATGCTGTCTGTAAGCTTTGGAAAAGATGGTACAATTTGTAACAACAGTGTTTAGCAGGACTGGACTGAGAATCAAAATAGGCCCTGGCATTTCAGGTACACAGAGGCCCAATCAGCCCCCATAGAGGCCCAAACAGCCCCCACCAGTCCACTAAATACTGACTTTCTATGGCACCTTATAGCAGCCCCTCTGGCATCTGCCCTAACCCACACATTGCCAGTCCGGGCCTGGTGTTTAGTCCCTCCTTCCCTGCCAGGATTTCAAATGATGCAGAAAGAGAAGAACTGTTACACAGCTGGATTTCAGCAAAGAAATTTTTTATTCATACTTTTTGAAGAAACAGGTAACTGTGATGGGTATATTTTCTGTGTTATGTGTGCCTCTTTATGAAATTTTGGTTTGTAAGATGGATTTCCCCTTTAATCATACCTTTTGGCTCTACTTTATTTGAAAAAATCAGAAAACTACTCATGTTCAGCCCCTTTCCCATTCTTCCAGTCTCTTCTCTGAGCTTATATATGTAGAAAAATTAAGAAAAACAGCATTAATTTGTGAAATGTGTTGAAGTCAATGGGCGGCAAAATAACAATTTTGACTCAAGCGGCAATTATTTTGTCCAAATGCATTAAATGGGTGTCCGAATAATTTTGCTGATTTTGACAATGTTATGCATGCAACTATTCTGACGCACAACAATTTTTTTTTGTCACAGCAGATTTTTCATTGCAAAAAACTTATCTATAAAAAAACCCTTGATTACCTTTTCAGTTAAGGAAACTCCCAACACACTGCCATTTAGTGTATAACTTGCATTTATATTATTTTTGCCAAAGTGCATAACCTGCATTTATCAACATTGAACATCATTTTCCAGTTTGCTGCCCAGTTTCCCAACTTAGACAAATCACTGTGCAAAGTGGCAGCATCCTGCAAGGAACCTATAGTTCTGCACAATTTAGTATCATCTGCAAAAATAGAAACTGTACTTTCAATGCCCACATCCAGGTCATTAATAAACAAGTTGAAAAGCAAGGGACCCAGTACAGAGCCCTGTGGTACCCCACTAACAACACTGGTCCAATTAGAAAATGTTCCATTTACCACCACTCTTTGTAGTCTATCTTTTAGCCAGTTCTCCACCCAGGTAATAACTATCTCTAACTGTTTACAGCAGTGTCGGACTGGGACATCAGGGGCCCACCCAAAAACCTTACACTAGGGGCCCACCAAAAAAATTTAAACCAAGGGCCCACTCTCAGTACTAATATTCTTCCTCTATTCATTCAACCTCTATTGTTCTAGTGTATTTTCTTTACATACTATAATCTGTTAATACATCTATTTAGCCTCTACAAATAGGGAATGGCCATGAACTTGGACAAATTAGCAGCATGAGGGCCCACTGACACCTGGGCCCACCGGGACCTTTCCTGTTACCCTGGTGGGCCAGTCCGACACTGGTTTACAGTATTTCTTATTGCCTCCCATAAGCCTACTATTTTATTACTACATCCCATTACCAGAAACTGTAAGAAGTGTTTCATGAAATTCCTGGAAGCATGGTCAAACACAATTTCAAGCAACTTTGCAATGTACATCAATTAACAAATATACATACTTTTCATGATTTTTAATGGTTTAGAACAGTTCTATAACAGATATGTATCCCTAAGTTTGATCATGGGCTACACATACATGATACTGATACTATAAAGTTATATCACATATAACCCTGTTCACCGTTTTGCAAAAATTAATATATGACGGCCCTCTAGCCAACCTTTATACCAATAATGTTGCCTACAAAGTCTGCTGTGCTACCACTTGGGCTCTTTCCACCACTAGACAGCCCTAGTTAGGATACTGAATAAATACAAATGCACCATACCAAATATTCATCACTCACCTTGAATTTGAATATTAAATAACTCATCTTCTTTGTGCTATTTGCACTTCACATATATATATATATATATATATATTTCCCAGAATTCTGCAGCTGAGTGGAGTAAATTGTACATTTGTTGGATAAATTGAATGTCTGCACAGGTTCCTTGTTCTGAGAAAAGGCAAACTGCAATGTGATATTTTCTGCTATGGGGTTCAGGACTGTACTGCATGTGACAGACCTGTTACCCCCCCTCAGTGACTAGAGCCAACCTCACTTTTAATTCTGGCTGTGACAAGAGCTCTAGAACAGGGATCTGCAACCTTGGCTCTCCAGTTGTTGAGGAACTACAAGTCCCACAATGCATTTGCCTTTATGAATCATGACAGACTCCTTCATTGCATTGTGGGACTTGTAGTTCCTTAACAGCTGGAGAGCCAAGGTTGCAGATCCCTGCTCTAGAAGATCAAATAATCTGGATGTGAAACACTCTACCAGGCATAAAGTTCATAGCAGCCTCTGCTTTCCCATTATTTAGTCCCAAAAAATGCTCCCATTTTTCTAGGGAGCAATACACTCAAGGGCTGTCTTGTTATAGTCATACAGTTTACACATTGGAGGATGTGCCTTTAGCCTTTCCCAGCCACTTCATATTATACTTATTGAACATAGGCTTGTTAAATTAGTACTAGGGCTGCTCTACTGTTTTTGATGTTGGGCAAAAACCTAAGGTCTACCCAATGTTCTACATAGGTCCCATGCCTGTAGTAAATAGGTCAATGTTAATGAAGTGCTAGAGTAATTTGAGGCAGTGTAAAATAGCTATAGCCAGCCATGAGACTGATATCAGGCCCAGGTAAGTGCATGGGCGACTGGATGCCCTGACTCATGCAATTTTAGGTTATAGGATCATCTTCCCAAAGGTTTAAATGCACCCCTAAAAATATAATACCAAATACATATATTTTACATTGCTTACAGTACCCAGTTTTGTTTGTGTTTTTGTGTTACTTTATAAACCTTTTGTGTTTAGTAGAATACCTATTTATGTTCTAGAAAACTCCACAGCCCCCTTTTACAGTTATGCTAAAATCTAATCAATAATAAAGTACTCACAGAAGAACCCCATCAGTACCAGAATAGCAAACAAATGTTGTAAAAATGGAAACTTTGTGTCATTTGTTTTCCTGTATTTAGTGACCACATCTGAACTGCTGCACAGGGTGTCATTTTCATGCTGCCCTTGCAGTTTTGTGGTTTCTAGCATCAGGTAAAAAATAACATACTTTATCAGCCATTTCAGGACAGTATAAGCTTTCAGTTTGGTTG
Source organism: Xenopus borealis (assembly GCA_024363595.1). Taxonomy (NCBI): domain Eukaryota; kingdom Metazoa; phylum Chordata; class Amphibia; order Anura; family Pipidae; genus Xenopus; species Xenopus borealis. Next base: position 114,422,218 of record CM044445.1, read on the forward strand.
AGTTCCATCAATGGGGATCTGCACAAGCTTAAAATATTATTAAGAGTTTAAAAAACTGTAAAGAAGGGACTGAAGCCCAAGCTTGGGGAAATGATCTGGGAGGGCCTATGGGTGAGCGGGAATAGGGGAAAATATGGGACTTGGCAGCACACAGCTCAATCAACGCCTCCCTACTTGAAGCAGGATACAAGGAACTGTTAAGGTACTTAGTACCAGCCAGATTACACAAAATAACATGTTTCAGAGGTTGCAGGGAGGAGGGTATGGTATACCATATATGGTGGCAATGCCCCAAAGTACAAGATTCTGGATCAGGGTCTATGAAATAATATTTTCTGTCACTACAGTAAATCGACGTAGATCCCCAGCCAAGCCTTATTAGGGTGTAAAATCCAAAACATAAATAAATGCAAAAGAATACTCATAACACACATTTTCACAGCTGCCAAACCGACAACTACAAAATCCTGGAAATCACCCCTTTAACCTCTACAACAATTGAAAAACAAAATAAACTTGATCCTAGTCAACGTAAAATTGACTAGCATACTTAACGACAAACAAGATTGTAAAATGCAGTTAAAACTCACTGCAACCTTTTCCAAAAGACACCCTGGGGTGCAAAAACCCAATTAGTTTAATATTAATATTGGTTTATATTTAGACAGACCCTCCTTTCTTCTGATTGGAATAGGTGACCTTGTGTCAGCTGAAAGGACCTACTGGTAAATAAAGCATTAGAGAGGTACAATCCCCTGATATATTTATTCATAGTTAACATATCCCCTCTTTTCTTCGGTGAACAACCGCAACTTGGCCAGTCATTCCACATAGCTAAGATTTTCCATACCTTTTATCAGCTCAGTTGCCCTTCTCTGAACCCTAATTTAATGAGCTCTGGAGACGAAAACTGTCCGGCATATGCCAGACGGGGCCTTACCAGCGCTGTGTACAGTAGAAAAATAACCACCTCCTCCTGTGATCATTGTCATTTTTAATGCAGCTCAAGACCTTATTGGCCCTTGATGCTGCTGACTGGCATTGCTTGCTACAGCCAAGTTTATCATCTACAAAGACTCCAAGGTCCTTTTCCATAATGTATTTGCCTAGTGCAGTCCCATTAAGGGTATAAGTGGATATTCTTACATCCCAGGTGCATGATTTTACATTTATCAATATTGAATCTCATTTGCCACTTAGCTGCCCAGATTGCCAGTTTGTCAAGATCCTGTTGCAAGTGCCACATCCTGGATGGAATTAATTGGGCTGATAGTTTTGTTTCATCTGCAAACACAGATACATTACTTACAACACCCTCCCCTAAGTCATTAATGAACAAGTGAAATAAAAGTGGACCCAACACCGAGCCCTGAGGGACCTCACTAAGAACCTTACTCCAAGTAGAGAAAGTACCATTAACAACCACCCTCTGTACCTGATCCTGTAGTCAGTTTCCTACCCCTGTGAAAATGACTTAATTTTTCTTATGCAATATTGCCAAAATCCATCCTTTCCTTTCACTGCTACGGCCAAGACGCTCATGCATGCTCTCATCCTATCCAGACTAGCTTACTGTAACATTTTACTAACTGGCTTCCCTAACTACCATCTCTCCCCTCTACAGTCTGTATTAAACACTGCTGCCAGAATTATCTTCCTCTCCTCAGGGGTGATCCAGTCCATTTCGCCACCTGATCTGGCCTTCAATTTGCTGCCCCCCCCCCCTTCCCCACTGTGCTAGTGAAGAGCACTCAACTGTATTTATATCTGAATGTGGCTAGTAGATAAAAAAGGTTGGTAACCCCTTATCTAGAGTTATTATTAAGACTTGAAGCCTCACTTTGGAAGCATACTTGGTATTCTGTAGGAGTAATACACTCCATGGGGTAAATTTATCTCTCAATGAATTTCTATGAGATTTTGAATTGCGTATTTATCAATGGGTGAAAGGGAAAGTTCACCCTTTGATAAATACCTATAAAAAGCGGATTTTCACTCTAGTGAAGGAACTTCACTCTTAACTTCACTCTTTGATAAATATACCCCCATGTTCGCAGAGAGCAAAATAATGGTGCAAGAATATTGAATCTCTGCCTAATTGTTTTAATGGGTTCTGCCATATTGGTTTTCTTGGCTCATGGATTCAAACATATTATAGCATATAATCATTACCATGAAAGTAGAAAATATTTATTTAGACAGCACAAGCCTGTCAGAAGCTGAGGAGACCAAAGTAGAGAATAGCTGTAAAAACAAGAATGTGACATGTGAAACAAGGATAATTTCAATAGCATTATTACTTTGGCTACAGTACTAAAATTGCTTGGGTATTTCCAGGATACAAGCATTTCTGGGAAGGTTATTGTTGGGTTCTGTTTTGGTTAAGTGGGTAGATGTTTATTTTGGTTGGACATCATCAAACTAAAACTGTGCTTGATTTTTGATGGCAACATTTTCCTCTTTCTTAGGCTCTTTCTCCCTTTCTCAAGCACACGGCACTACTTGTGTGTTTCCAATAGAAAAGCAGTTGACCAGACTTCTGGTAAAGAGGTTGTAGAAAGAGTTTTGTTTTGGTTACAAGAGGGGAAAATGTATTTTGTAGTTGACAGGGTGTGTCCACTGAATCAGAACCCCATAGGTCTCAGACGACTAATGTCACAACATTTTTTTTCTTCTTCTCTTTATCATGTTAGTTAAGCCAGAATGCCAAACCTTTATTCCCAAGAGGGCTACTAGACATTTAAGTTTCCATAAACAAAGTCTTGCTCAGCTTTAATTTGTTGGTGTAATCTTGTCTTCAGTGTTGCATATGAAACACCCTGAGAATAAAAAGACAAAACATAAATTAGCTTTTCAAATAGATACCTTTGAATGTACAAAAAGATTTATAAAATTTATTGGAATTTTCAGGGTCAAAATATTTCATGATATTAATTGGGCTATGTGCTACTTCGTCAGGAGGGTCAAACATATTCCGCATGTACTCACACAAGACCTCTTTGGTTTTCTTCACTTTTTACTACTAAATTCCATGGTGGCAATTTAGACGAGAGAAGGTGCAACAGTAAACAAGGCATCAAAATTTGGTCTTTATACCACTCTTCACACCAAGTACTGCAATAATTCTCCTGAGGAGTTCTAATGGCCAGAAATATTGTTTCAGAATGTCAGACATTTATTTTTTAACCTAGTATAGTCTGGTATGCTTTGGATATCTTTCATTCCGTATGGTAAATTACATCTGCATAGTCATAAATATATAAAAAACCTTCTGTACCTCATTAAGATACTCACAGTATCAGTGGTCTTATTTGGAGGATCTGAAAGAAAAGAGTAGTTTTAGCTGGCAAATGAAGGCCCTATTTCAGACATTCAAACTGTTTATATTATTGATAGCCAGAAACAGAAATAAAAGTGCACTAAACATATTTGCTTATAATGTTATCATTAAAGGGCAAGGAAAGGCAAAGAAATAAAATCCCATTTTTATTTTCTTTAATGAAAAAGAAATCTATCTTCAATATACTTTGATTAAAAAATGTTTAAAGTTTTTATAAGAAACTGTATGCAGTGAAATTCTCCCTTCATTTAATGCTGTGGATAGGAATTGTCAGACAGTCCCTAACTTCTGGCAGGGAAACAATCAGACTTATGAACAGCAGGGGGAGCCCCTGCCTTACTTACCAGCCGTGCAGAACTCAAGCAGCTTTGTTTTTTACCATTTATGACGATCCCTAAGAAGCCCAGATCACACTGAGCATGTGTATGTAGTCTAGTCTTGCAAAGATGTATAACAAAGTTACAAGATGACAGCCCCCTGTCGCCAACTTTGAAAGCATAAATCATTTGTTTGATTAGGTTTGTGGTGCAGTAAGTTCATGTTTATGTTTAGTATACAAAATACAGCATTTCTAGCCTTATTCTATGTTAGACTTTCCTTGTCCTTTAAATGCTTATGCACATGGCTTATTCACAAATATGTATTATCTATGGCACTACTGAACATAAAAGATCAGGTGGGGCTTTGTTAGGACAAAATATAAAAGATGTCTAAACAGCAAACTTGCTGCCATCAAAACCAAGACTTCTTCTTCAAACAAAACATTTTAGCATGAATGAAAAAAGAAATTCTGTTCAAATCATATTTGTTGTTATTGTCTATAATGAAAATGCAGAAACCTGGACCAAATCAGTGCCACTTACCTTTCCTTGAGGTAAAATCAATTTGGGCATAGCATAACTCTCCCACCTCCTTTTCATCAACCTCTTTATGTAGTTCACCTAAATACCAGGAAAAGTCTCAGAATCTCATTCAGGTGACAAAGAAACATAAGACAGATTAAATCTCTTTGTTTATATTGTAATTTTAATTTTTCAGACTAACATCACAAATTAAAGTGGACCTGTCACCCAGACATAAAAAGTTGTATAATAAAAATCCTTTTCAAACTGAACATGAACTCCAAACTTTCCATTCAGCACTTCATAGATTTAAATACACTCCTCACATTCCCCTGTTCCCTTTACTATTTAAAGGACCAGTAACATCAAAAAATAAAATTGTTTTAAAGTAATAAAAATATAAAGCAGTTTTGCCCTGCACTGGTAAAACTGCTATTTTTGCTTCAGAAGCACTACTATTGTTTATATAAATAAGCTGTTGTGTAGCCATGGGGGCAGCCATTCAAAGGAGAAAAGGCTCATTTTACACAACAGACAGCAGATAAGCTCTGTAAAACATAATGTTATCTGTTATCTATTACTTATCCTGTGCCATGTAGCTGTTTTTCAATTTCCACCATTGCTACTTAGAAGCTTGTTTATATGAACTATAGTAGTGTTTCTGAAGAAAACAGATAAGTTTTAACAGCGCAGGGCAACACTACATTATATTTTCTTTACTTTAAAACACTTACATTTTTTGGTGTTACTGTTCCTTTAATTGTGTAACCAGTGCATGGGGATTGACATTAGGTCCCCCATTCTGGTGCACAAACACAATTCTGAGATGATACAAGGCTTGCCTTAATAACTGTGTACATCCACAAAATGGAAAAAGATGTGTTTGTAATTCAATTTTTTTGCTGAGGTTGCACAAATAAATGTTTTTCAGTATGAAGCTGTGCACATTTGAAATTTATTTATAGTTAAAATGTGATTTGGAATAATTATTTTAGGAGACAGGTGCCTTTAAAGGAGAATAATTATGCTCTAGTTTCAAGGTTTCTTCCCCCTCACTCCACTGACCCTCGGTTAGCTTTCCTTCTTGTCCTGTTATTTCATAGTCAGTTAGAATCAGTACAGAATTGTGTGCCCCCTACCCCCCATATTCCCTTAAATTGTCCAATAGTGATAGGCGTATTTATTTGCCAGGGGTGAATTCCCGCGATTCGCCGCTGGCGAATAAATTCGCGAAACGCCAGCGAAAATTCGCCGAAAAAATGAGTCACGACATGTCGAAGTTGACGCAACGCGCGTCAAAAGCGTGCCGCGACTCGTTTCGCTAATTTTTCTCTGGAAATTCGCAAATTTTCGGCGAAGCAAAACTTGGTAGATTCGCCCATCACTATTGTCCAATAGAATTTCAACATGCTATGGGAAAGATAGAACAGTGAGGGATATTGTCATTGGTTACCTCGTCGTGATTGGGAATGGGATGTCCAACAGGCAGTGAGTGAAGCCAGTAGTTTGTTTTTGTAATTACACACGAGAATAAAGCCAATGAGGAGAAGAGTGAGCAGGACCATACTAGCTATTGGAAGGGTGTAAGTCTGTGGATTCTCTAAGAGTAAACACAACATTATGGTTATTGCATACTGTATGGAACCCTTTGTTTTATATGCAGTGTGTGTCTGTCATTTTAAATAGTTTGCATGCTCTCTATGTGTCTCAGTTAATGTTGTCACTAGGGATGCACCGAATCCAGGATTCGGACTTTTTCAACAGGATTCGGATTCGGCTGAATCCTTTTGCCCAGCCGAACCGAATCCAAACCCTAATTTGCATATACAAATTAGGGGCGGGTAGGGAAATTGCATGACTTTTTTCCCCTTCCCATCCCTAATTTGCATATGCAAATTAGGGTTCGAATTCGGTTCAGTATTCAGCCAAATCTTTCTCCAAGGATTCGGGGGTTCGGCCGAATCCAAAATAGTGGATTCGGTGCATCCCTAGTTGTCATCCTCTGACCATGGCAGATTTATTAGCTAGTACTTAGGATTTTGCCAGGCATAGAGTGTATGTTAAGAAAATAGGGCAACATGTTCATCTTATGGTGACCTGTTTCGTGCCGACTGAACTGCTTGCCAGCATAGTTTTAAATAAGTTCAGAGGTTTGAGTGCAAACCTACCACTTATAAGTAAATACCAACACAAGCAAATACTACCACTTACATGTTAATAATAAGGGCTCTGGCATTAGTAGGCCAAGTATAAGAAAAAAGAACTTAGAAGTATGTCAGGTCTTCATGAATTATATTTATAGTCAAATGTTTGGTCCTCTGTGGGTAGAAATACACAATGTTATCAAGAGCCCTTCATAGAAGAACTGTTCTTTGACAGTGAGTTATATTTACATAGGGAAAAAAGCACCATAGCACCATACATGACAGGTCTAGGAACCCTGAGAATTAAGATATAATCTAGAGTAGTGATCTCCAACCAGGGGCTCATGAGCAACATGGTGCTCCCAGTGGCCTCATAGTAAGTGCCCAGTTAAAAATGTCTTCCTTAAATTCAGGTTTTGAAAGCATAAAGACATGTTTTCGCAAGCAAAGCCTCCTGGCTAGCAGGTCGCATGGGGCTATCAATCACAGCCTTTATAAGGCACCCCCAAGGATGTTTTCTTATTTGTGTGTCTCCCCATGGTTTTTACATTTGAGTGTAGCCATGATCAGATTGGGCTGCTGTCTCAGGGGCCCACTCCGAGCATTAGCCGCAACCCCACTTAAGAGTTGTGAGAGTTGTGGCTCTTTTTTATACTCACCTTCTACATGGATATCTAACTCTTGACTTATCTTTTTAACACTACTGTTGAATGTTTGTACTTTACAGACATAAACCCCAGAATCCTTCGGTTGAGCCAAGAGGATGTGGTATTTATTTGAGGCACTGAAATTTTGCACTTGTTCCCCATTTCTGTAGAAAGCAAATTGCAGTTCTGTATTTTGGCTAATGCGTTTCTGAGTGATACAATTCAAGGTCATTTCTGAATCTTCTGCAATTGGAAATGAGCTTGTGTTCAGTACTGGGGTAGAGAATAACTCTAGAAAAGAAAAAAAAAATATATAGTGACTAACAGAAAATGAATAAAAGTTTTCACAGGTTTAAAGGTATGTGGAAAAAATAGTAAAATACTACTAGTCGGCAGGAATGTACTCTACCCTGAATCCTTCCACTATGAAATACAACATCCAGCCTGGCAGGTGCCATCTGGGAACTAAACCCATGCTGTCTGTGAAGCATCATCATTATGGTTGGCCCTTCTTACACCTCTGGAGCGTTTCTGACAGCAGTTAACCACTAAATCGCTTTCCGAGTCTTCCACTTAGATGTCCTCCATACTTTACGGACAAGGCTTCTCCTCTGTGAGACCTCTGGAATTCTATCAGCACCCACACCCTTATAGAGTAGAGTCCAAATAGGAAGAATATGGCCACTCTTCCCTTTTTATACCTTGAGATACCCAAAACACCCAATGAGAGCACAACCCTCCCACAGATCATAGGTTACACTTTACACAATATTAGATGTTAATACCTTTACATTCTCTATGTGCCTATGTGTTCAACAGAACAGAATTAAGGTATGAACTTGCCACTCACCTTGTATGTTTATATTGACTTCTTGGCTCACCTTCTTATTGCGATTGTCTAAAGTTTTTACTTCACAGAAATAATTCCCGGAATCCACAAGTTGAGCTGAGTACACGTGATATTTATTGGATAAACTTAACTGAACACGCTCTTTGTCTTTGTAAAATCCAAACTGCAATTTTAGGGTGTCTGTTGATTGATAATTTTCTATGCCACAGCCTATAGATAAAGCATCCCCTTCAATGACTGAATTGGTGTTCACTCTTATTCCTAAATATGGAAATAGTTCTAGAGACATGAATAATACAAGTTAGATGTCTTCTAGTTTTTGTAACATTATAGACATCTACAGAGCTATTTTTTTAATGGCTACATTGGCAACATTTTTTTTTTTTTAAAACATGTTTTTATTTATTTTTCAATCAAATAAACATTTGTTTAATTAAACAATATTAGGATACTTGGAATAGTTTGTTACATCAATCTTCGTGCCAATATTTCCTTCAATTTTTATGCATAACATTATCATGCGGTTAATAGTCTCTTGTACTTAGTAACTGGTTTATCCGGTGACTCCTGGGGGGTGATCTTTGGTTCTGATTTTGAGATCTGTGAAGGTTTTGTATATATTGTTCCGTTTCTTGAACAATAGTGTTGTTTCTTAGTATTTCTGATTCAT
>CM044445.1:114436660-114449292 GCA_024363595.1 Xenopus borealis
AAATTTTTACTTCGAATCAATTCGACCCTTAGTAAATGTGCCCCTTAGTCATAGGCTGGAACGCTTACATTCATCGATCAGTATATAGAGGTTAAAACACCTATAAATATGAAAATGTTTAAAGTCCATTATTAATATTCAGAGGTTTATGACATACCATTATCTTATAAATAGAAAGAAATAGAATACCCTGCTTAATCCCTCATACAGTAGTAGTCATACCAGTTTACCTTTATAATTCTATTACCTTGTAGGTGATAAGAATATAATTTAGCTAAAAAAACAGTAGTTTTTGTTAAATCAAATTAATTAATTTAAAGTGTGGAGCAATATAATTCAATCAGCTCATTAATTGCTAAAAACTAAGTTGACTTAAGTCGGAAGTTCATTTATAAAGTGCAGTGCTTAGTTTAATAAATATTGATTAAATTAATTATTAAAGTTAATTAATCAAGTGCAAAGTGATCTGGTTCATAAATTACTAAATTCCTAAAAGGCTAAATTAATTATGCCACGAATAAAGTGAAACACGGTAAATTACTTACACCATCAATTTATAGTGATTAAATTCATAAAAACTTTTGCTCACACATACTAGAAAAGTATAATGAAGGTATATGAATTAATTAGAATGACTACAATTAATCGGATAAAAATACTTGATTGCTTCCCTGGAACACCACAAAGATTGAGAAGGCAGAGTAACCAGGACTATGGGATTAAGTGGGGTATTCTATTTCTTTCTATTTGAAATTTAACCATTACTGGCCTGAGGCCAGACCTCTTCTCAATCTAAGGATAAAAATTTTACGTAAATAATTTTATAGAAGGGAATCACTTGGTTGTTGGAAATACCATTATCTTAGTAAGAACAGCACCAATTTTTAGAGCAATAGATAAAGACAAGGTATGTAAAGGAATGTAACCAAGCACAAATGAATTTAGTGTAGCCAGATTGCTTCACAAAAGTGATATTGCCAAAGCATGATATAACCAATATCCCTAGATGGAGCAACTACAGTTTTGGTGTTGTTAATCCAACTGTTGAATCATGTGAAGAGCTTCATTACTATGTGTGTTCCTATCATATGGTTAATGTCCTTGGTCATTGTGTGATTAATGTCCTTGGTTAGACTCCAGAATGATTCTGCTTTTCTCTTTGCTGCCTGTTTCTTCCTATTGTTGATGAAATAATGGGCTAATAGAGCTGAAAAGATATTGCAAAATCACTATAGCCAGTTATTCTTTAGGTTGTCCAGGTTTAGGTTCCCCCTCAACTTTTTTAAGGGAACACTGTTGCTGATGAAGACTGTCTACAGGGTTAGGAGCCAGCACTACATTAACTTTACACAAGTTGAACAAGTAAGTTCAAGGCTAATTGAGTATGTTCCAGTAGCAATTAAGTGTGTTGAATGTCAGGGGTAAAGGTCTTAACCATTTGGTGTTTAATAGTATGTTTGGAAATAGTAGATGCTCCTTAAGTAGGTTTTCTCTATGCCAGAGTTCCTCATAACAAGCGGAGGACTATTTACTATTTACTTTCGAAGTCTTGCTGCCATCTTGTGTAGCTTGTGACTATTGCACCTCATCTGAATCTTAAGGGTGCAGTATAAATGGCAGTGCTTTTGTAAAGTAAATGATTATCAATCAGCAATTCAGCAGTAAAAAAAAAATATTTTATTTTCCCATGAATTTTATTCTTAAAACCAAGTTGTAACCAAGGTAATGGTTTAGAAAAATAACATTTCTAAAAATGGGAATAATTTGAGTCTATGATCTTCCTGTAATTCATAGCTTTCTGGATAATGGATCCCAAACTGTACATGGACCTGTATATGGATTGTAATATAAAAGTCACTGATTAATTCATCTTGGGGGGGGGTTATCTAATAACAAGCAAAACATTTGCTCCAGCTCTCAGGACCCAGCAATAAGAAGGTGGAGCTTATGTGTCTGCTGTTAGAAAGTAAGAATTCAGTTGGTTGTATGGGTTACTAGACCTAAAGCAAGAGCCCTTATCTTATTTTCTTATCATCAGTTCATTAAAGTGCATTTAACTCACCGTGGCTGACGCTGACAGATTCACTTCTCTGGCTTGTACCGGTCTGGCATTGGTAGTCCCCTCTGTCCATCAATGTCACAGAAGAAATAGTTAAACTCTGCTGTTTTCTATGTAGGGAGAAATTGTCTTTATACCAGTAAAATATTGTGCCTCTATGTGCAGTAAAAGCCATGTCACACCTCAGAGTTATAGATTCTCCTGTGAATATGGTGTCCCAGTTTGGAAGGAATGATACAACAGGTCTGACTGCAGAACCTAAAGAGCAATGAGTTATAGATGTAAAACATTAATACAATTTGTTTGATATACCACACGTAATTCATTTTCCCATAGGAATTAATATAAAGCCCCCAACAGGGTGGGTCATGCAACCCAGATTTTCTCACCACCCTGGGCACTACACCCTTGCCTCCACCCTGGCCCCACAACAAGATAAAATATGGAGGGGGTTTGCTGCTGTGGTGGGAGGCCCACAGGCAAAGGAGGGGCTGTAGCTGGGATGGGGGGCCTAAGATCAAACAAAATTGTCATCAAATTTTTTTTTCCCACAATGATGTCATGGCATAGGGCCAGAAGATGTCAGTAGAGATGAGCAAATTATTTTTCGGCTGATACAGTTTTGTGGAGAAATTCACAATTTAGTCACTGGCAAAACAAAATGTTCCAGTTTCGACTAGATGTTGGCACCAACTTGCCATTGTCCCAAATTTATACCTTTATAAGAGATTGACAAGGCTTACCTGCGATTTCTGCAACCAGCACTGCAAAACAGAAGAGAAAGATTCATCTGTGTTAATATTCTTTTACTATTATAGGTATGGGACCACCCAATAGGCTGGTTTTGCTTCCGATAAGAATTAATTATATCTTAGTTTGGATCAAGTACAAGCTATTGTTTTATTATGTATTAGTATACATTTTTATACAACTTTATTAAATATTAATTTTTAATAATTATTTATTATTAAGTTATTTGATTGTAATGGAGTCTGCATGGCTCCCCCTGCTGTTCATACGTATGATTGTTTCCTTGACAGAAGTTAGGGACCGTCTGACAATTCCTATCCACAGCACTAAATGAAGAGAGAACTTCACTGCATACAGTCAGGTTTCGGTTTTTAATTAAAGTATATTGGAGATAGATTTCTTTTTCATTAAAGAAAGTAAAAATGGGATTTTATTTATTTGCCTTTCCTTGCCCTTTAAGAAAAAACTTGAATGTCTATAATTTGAATGACTGTTGCTGACTCGAAAACATGAATCGAATTAGAATTAAATTTGATTCGAGTTTTTCTCTGAAAAAAACTCGAATGTCAGGAAGGTGATTAATGTCTTCAAATAGGTCAAATGACCTCTCTCATTAACTTGTAAATAAATTTGGCAGGTTTTAGGTGGCAAATAGTCAAATTAGAACTGTTTACGTGGTTGATGTGTGATCAATCTCACATCTGAATTTACATTCGAGCTGCTTTTAAATTTCGAATTTGTGAGGTTTGACACAAAATTATTTTGAAAATTTGAATTTACCATTCGACCTTAATATGTCTGCCTCTAGCTGTTCAAGTTTTTTCATAAACAATGTCCCATTCGATTACAGTAAAAAAATTTTGAGCTTTGATTAATTTGCCCCTAAGTGTAAAAACCACGACAATTTCAAATACAAAATTTCTTCAAGTAAAAGCAGTCAAGGTCCCGTAGAAGTCAGTGGTGGCTGTGCTGATCCTATTGGACCTTTTAGCCATTCAGACTTTTAGAGGTTTTTGCAGGTTTTCTTGCTAGTAATTGTAAAACTAGAATTTTTTTTACGGTTTTAGAGATATTTATATTTTTTTATCACTTCATTTAGCTTTTTTCCATTTGTGCTTTGTATATTTGTTTATTTTAATAACTTTAATAGCATTCGTGGTTTTAGAGAAATAGAGTTTTAGTGTGGTTCAAAAAGCTCTAATACCACTACAATACAAATTCTACCTTTAATAAATGGGCATGGGCTTCAAATAGTGTGACTGTGCTCTGGTTACTATGTGGTAGGTTAATGTGGTTTTCTACACGACTAGCTTTGCCCGATATAATCTATATTTGATATTTTCACTTAGAACTATAAATGGTCAAAACAACAGCAACTGTGAGGCAGCTGCAAAGACTCAAAGTGCAAAGAAAAATATCAACTGTTCGCAAGCAAAAGAAAATACAATATTTTTGGGAAATGTTGGTTATTCTATTTATAGCAAGTGAAAGGCCCCAGTGTTTGCTTTCACCAGTAATAGTAAATATTTATTTTTATCAATGGGATTTCATCATAATAAATTGTTAATGAAAGTTTGTCAAAGGGGATATATATCTATTCATATAATTAATTGTAAAATTTCTGTTCTTGAAAAAAAACTATTTGGTGCTTGAGAAAACACCCTGAGCAACATTACATCTATTTTTGTTAGTGGGTGTATACTTTTAAAACGTTACAACAAATGATTGAATCTGCTCAGTAGTAGTAACTTCATAATTAACCAGTAGCAAAGGGTGGGCCATTTATCAACAATCTAATTTTAGTGGTTTTGGAGGCTTTTGAGACCACACATAAAGCTCAGATAGGATCAGCACAGCTCCCATTGACTTCTATAGGACCTCAACTGCTTTTACTTGGCAGATTTTTGTATTAGAGTTTTTCATGGTTTTTACACAAAACTCAAATTTAAAAAAAAAAAACATGAATATTTCAGTATTTATTCAAGCCTGACATCAAAAAGTCAGAATCTGAAAGTCTGCCATCTCAGACCTGCCAAGGTTGTGCGTGTAATAAATAGGTTAAAATAAGGTATGGTAGTTTGGTCATGGTGTTTTTATTAAAATAATGAGATAAATTCGAATTTTAGTAAATAAACCTAAATCCTAAATATAAAGTAGGAATTATGGACTCCAAAGAGTTTGCGATGTATGAGATGTTTTCTTTACTGCTGCATATGACGCCAATATTTTTTGTTTTCCATATCTGTGAAAATAGCTACAAAATAATATTCTGGGAGCAGACCTTGCAGATGTTTCTACAGTACTGTAGAAGGATTTTTGTAATTTGAAATTTCATATTATTTTAACCTTGGTGCTGTTTCTTATATTTTATAAACTCCATGTTAATCAAAAGATTAATGTTAGATAGTTTTAGGGCTAACATGAAGGGATGAAGCCAAAATTAGCACTAAAAAAAATGACACAGGCTAAAAAACTGCTGTTGGTGGCATATGATCCTGTAATGGCTTGTTGACTTCAGGCATTCTCATAATTTGCCGTTTTTACAAAGGAATAAAAAATAACCTTTTTTTTATCTTTTGTGTAAATTGAAGACTACAAAACTAGTACTATCTAGAATAAAGTGATAATTTTTTGAGTATGTGACCAGTAAATGCTTCCGCTCAATGAACCCAAAAATGTTGATCAATTAGCATGAACATTGTTATCAGATTAATTCTTTTGTGCTCTCTCGTGATTAAAGAGGAACTATCTAAATAATAAGGGGCAAATTTACTAAGGGACGAAGTGACTATGTGTCACGGTCGGCACCCAATACCAAGCACCCTGGTCTCGGCTCGTGCTTCACCAGTAGTGTGACCACCTTTGGCTTCGGGAGGGGCCCTCAGCTACTCAGATGCCACCTGGACTTAAACGAGAGGTGCAGGGCAGGAGTTCTGGCCAGCAATGGGGCACGACTGTAATAATAGTCTATAAAGGCCGATGGTCACGGTACAGGCAGGAGTAGGCAGAATCGTGGTCAGACAGGCTGGATCGAGGCAGCCAGATAACTAGAATCGTCAGGCAGGCAAAGGGTTCAAACCGGGTAATCAATCAGATAAGGATAAGGCAGATGTGGTGGTCGAATAACAGGCACAGGTCAGGATACAGATAGCAGAATAGTCAAGGCCAGGCAGGGTCAAAACAGGTAACAGGAACAGGCAGAAGCTTAGTAAGCACAGATACAGGCACCAGGAATAAACCTATCACGGGCAATGAGTTCTTTCAAAGTGCCCCTTTAAATAATTAGAATTTCGCGCCATTGCGCGCAGGCGTAATCACGCCAGCGCGCATGCGCTATATAACCAGGAAGTGCGCGCCGCGCACGCACTGAGAAGAAGGCAGTCAAGGAAGAAGCACCACTAGACCACCAGGGAAGGTATTTCTTACACTATGCTAATAAAATTCAAATTTAACATTTTTTTATTTCAATGTAATTTTGGGCCACTTCGATTATCGAATAGGCCCAAATTCGATTTGAATAGAAAAAAATGACTGGCCCATTAAAATCCTTTGAATTCAACACTTCACCACCTTAAAGCTGCCGAATTGTCATTTTAGCCTATGGGGGACCTCCTAGAACCTGTCCTGAAATTTTTTCTAAGTCCTAGGAATTCTAAGGATTTTGTGCAAAAATGATTCAGATTGTTTGATTTGAATGATGCAATCGAACGATTCATACTATTTTTATTTCATCGAAGACTGACCGATTTGATCGAAATTTGTTTTTTTTTCATGCGTCAGTCGAAGTAGCCCAAAATTACAGCGAAATTTTAATTTTATTCAAATATTCACTTCGACCCTTGGGGCAGATTTATCAAGAGTCCAAAACTTTCCTAAATTAAAATCCGACGAGATGGAATTCGTAGGATTTTACCGCTATTCGATATATCGAACGATCGAATAGCAATCCTCTGATTTAGCCAAAAAATCATACTAAATATCTGATTTCACGAAAAAAACGATTCATAAGATTTTTAAAGGGCAAGTACTTCGACCATTGAATGGTTGAATGGTCAAATGATTTTCAGATTCGAAACGTTCAATTCATTAGAATAATTCGATTCAATGGAATTTAGCCAATTCGATGATCGAGGTAGACTAAAATGTAATTCGAAAATTCCAATTTTTTGCATTCGAATCCTTCAGCTGAGGTTAGTTAATCTGCCCCTTAGTAAATGTGCCCCTGTGTATCATAATGCTGAAATACGAAACTTTCTATATTAATCAACAATTAATTAACAATCCTGTACCATTTCTGAAACACTCGAGTTTATCTTCTTGAGTATCTGTTTCTCTTTATTCTGTCTTCATGTAGGAGTTGGATGTCAGATTTTCACTGACAGGTCCAATATATGTTTTAGGGGTCTCCCTTTCTTAGCACATGTATTAGAATAGATGAATAAATGAATGAATAGAATAACCAAATCCAGCACAAACAAAATTTAACAAAATAACTGACTATGGCACAAACTCTGCATGTAGAGTGACAGTATTTCAAGTAATTTTAATTGATTGAGCTCTAAGGCATCTTCTAGGCAAAATGAGCCCCCCAAAGATTGTATTAGACTTAACATTCATTCAAAATCAGACTCCCAACTCCTGCATGAAGACAAAATGAAGAGAAACATATACTGAGAAGAGGAGAATGAAGAGTAACTAGAAAATTTCTAATTTTAGTATGATGGAGCTTATATTAAATTGTCATTTTTCCCACGATAGTTCATGCCTGAAAACAACAGATGTGTCCAAGCGCTAAGCTAAAATTCAAAAAGAAAATGTTCTTGAGTTTAGACAAAGGCCACTGCATTTACTAAGCTTTCAAAACATTATTCCAATGGAAATACTGTACTTACTGGAAAGACTGTAAGAGGATTTATCAAAAATCAGAATTTTTCTTTTTCAAATAAAAAAAGTCTAACCAAAACTATAATCCACAATTTGACCATATTTTCATTTAAAAACTTTGATTTCATTGGTTCAGGTAAAAACTGGATAAAACTGATGGAAAACCCAAATTGTGAGATTTTTTTTCTGAGATGTTTCCCAAATCGTTAAATTTTCATGCTTTTTCCTGAAAAGCCAGACTTTTTCAGTTTCTTG
This sequence comes from Xenopus borealis, assembly GCA_024363595.1. Classification (NCBI taxonomy): domain Eukaryota; kingdom Metazoa; phylum Chordata; class Amphibia; order Anura; family Pipidae; genus Xenopus; species Xenopus borealis. The sequence continues at coordinate 114,444,609 of CM044445.1, forward strand.
CCCAAAAAGATTGGATTTTTGGGCTAATTCCAGCATAGACCACAGAAACTTTTAAATAAGATAGGGACCCCTGCCATTGACTTAAAAACAACCGCATCAGGTCTGAGAAGGCGTCTCTTTGAAATCTGGCTTTTTGCTGCGTAGGGCTTTAATAAATCTAAAAAAAATCATTTTATTTTAAAGTTTCACCCCCAAAAAGCCTAATCAGAGTTTAGTGAATAAATACCTGAATGTCATGTGTAATAATTAATCTGGGTCTGAAGACCAAGATTTGTGATAAATGCTAGAACAATATTATAAATGCACTACACTTGTTCTAAAAGGAACGTAGTCAGGTTTCTATTACATGTACAGTTTGTTATAAATTTTGCCCATTAATCAGTACCATTGGGAATTTAAGCTATAATTGCTACTTTATATAATGCTGCATTAAAAAACATTGAAAATGATTGTACTTACACGAGATGATCACGAGCCCTTGCATCAACATGGTGCCTTCAAGCAAATGGTGCAGAATTACAGCATGTAGTACTGAAGCGGAAGCCATCTCTTTTCCTGTATTCATTTATAACCTACAAACACATCATGTTTCCCCCACCCCAGACCACAAATAAAGAGCATAGTTTGTAGCTAGCCCATCATGGACATACAGCATGCTATTATAACATCAAATAATACGTCATGTCCAAAGTTTCAAGGCAGCTCAACTGATTATTTTGGCTTTTTTTCTTCAAATTGAGATGTTATGGTATGGGTTCAAAAGAGCTATTTTATTCCATCTGCCCTGCTTAAAACTGTATTAGACTTATAACCAGACTGAGGGGCTGCTCCCTTAAGCTTGGATGAGCTGCCCAGCCTGAAAATCAAGGTAAAAAATAAAATCAGTGCAATGATAACCACTATGGTAGGGTAAAGACAAAATTTTAGGTATGCCTAACCAAGTAATGATCTAAAGAGGTCTGAAGAGGTATGAAGCATCAGGGTTTAAATCCAACAGTTGCGACAATTCAAATTGCGACAAGCTGGCTGCCTGTAGACCAAGTTTTCAGGGAATTAGCTATGGTTAGAGTATAATCTGGAGCATAAAGACAGGGCCATGATGTTTTGGGACAAAACACAGATTTATTTCTGGCAAACTCTTCCCAACATAAAGGTCACAGGAAAACAGTTCAACAGCATTTCAATAAAACTTATTCAAGCTTTCACCTCTCTGGGGTTCTCACCATCCGGGGTGGCTTTCACACTCTTGGACATTGTAGCCTCTGACTTCACTAGTTCAGAAGCCAGAGGCCAGCCTCACCTTCTGGCAGCACCACAACTCCCTTCAGAAAGCACTGAGGTATATTCCCACATTTCTCTTATTTGCTGCCAGTGTCGGACTATGTAAAGAAGCAAACTAGGAGAATAGAGGTTGAGTGAGGAGATGAAGATTATTAGTACTGAGAGTGGACCCTTGGTCTAAGGTTTTCTGGTGGGCCCTTGGTCTATGGTTTTTGGATGGGCCCCTGGTGTCCCAGTCCGACACTGTTTGCTGCTCATCTGCAGCCTAATCAGACAGCTACCTATAGCTGGGCAGCTGCAATAAATTGACCCATCCTACTCTCACTCCAGGGAACCATTTTTCCTGCTTTCCTAAGCCTGCAAAACAACACAGACTTGCCTGCTTCAACGCCAGACATTTTCCCTGGAGCTAATTTTGTACCTGGTATTATTGAGAAGCTGAAACTTTAGGCTGGTGCAATCAGTTCATTATATAAAATATGGCAATTTTAGCCACATGCATTTTTAGCGTTAAGTTTTCCTTTAAGTGAGAACTTTACATAGTAAAATAGCAAATGATGTTGGAAAACAAAAATTCCATCAAACCCCCCCCCCAAAAAAAATCACCCCCCAGCAGTATAAAAAAAATATTTCCAGCTCCACAGTTGTTACCTGCTGTCTCAATTTCTCTCCTTATTCAGTCCCTGCCAAAGTTTGTTCCCATGAATCCTATACACATTTTTGTGTTTGTATTTGTTTTCTTCTTCTGAGAATGAAACCACTTTTACAAGTCTGTTCTAGGTGTAAGAGCTGAGTTGCACCACTAGGTTCTAACACCTCTCTGAATCATACTTTTTCATAAATGAACAATCATTTTTTTCAAATTAAAGGGCCTGTAAAGTCAAAAATATAAAATCCCATTTTTACTTTTTTTAATGAAAAAGAAACCTATCTCCAATATACCTTAAAGGACAAGGAAAGTGTAAAATAGAATAAGGGTAGAAATTGTGTATTTTGTATACTAAACATAAACATGAATTTACTGCACCACAAGCCTAATCAAACAAATGATTTATGCTTTCAAAGTTGGCCACAGGGGGCTGTCATCTTGTAACTTTGTTATACATCTTTGTCTGACCCTGCACATGCTCAGTATGATCTGGGCTAAGCTTAGGGATCATCATAAATGATCAAAACAACATAAGCCAAATAATATCTGCCAGAAGCCGATACAGCAAGAGTGATTAATAATCAGAATATACAGACTGCACTGGGCCCTGTGTTGTCATGTAATCTAATCTTTTATCCGAAAGATTTTACTTCACATACTATTCACATGGTCGAATTTAGAATTTTTTTTAAATTCGACCATTGATAAATCTGCCCCCAAGTGTTACTCTTTCATCTCATCCATATTTACATGGAGTGTGAACCAAGATCTCCAGGCTGGCTCCTCTTTCACCCAATGGTCCCACCATGCTTCTGATATCACAGCTGGAAGAGGAGCACAATTGCTCCATTTATGGCTAATAATCATTATTGATCTTAGAGCTATTCTAATAATGGAACATGGGCCGTAATTGTCTAATTCTTTTTATCGTAGGTGAGAAATATGTCAAAACCACAAGGCACCAACTAGTGAGAAATTTGCTAATAGAAAACGGAGAGCTGCAACAGTTCTGCTGTAAATATTTCAAGTAAGCAGATAAGGTGCAGAAGTGTGAAGCCTAGCAGTATTTCAAGTTTGGAGACAAGTTTTGGTTGCATAAAAACATTGCAGACTGCCAAACAGAGCTCTGTAGGCTGCCACTCCACATATGTATTGGCAATGTATGTGGAATGTGACTTGGGTTCTGATGCTACGTTAGATTGAGGGCGCACATGGGAATCATATTATGTGTCACAAGCAATTCCCATGATGCCCACAATGTAGGGACCACACAGATTTGTGTGGATTAGCACACCCTAAAGTGAAGTCAATACAAATAAATCTGGTGCTCAACGGTGAAGGTACGGCAACCTCCCAGATTCAGTTCCTCAGAAAAAAACAACGGCACACAGGTCTGCGTGAAAACTTCAAGAGTTTAATAATGCAGAGTGCACTACAGAATGTAGGGGCTTAGACTCAGTGGCCAATACTGGTCTATTTTTCTGGCTACGGCATGAATCATTGGCTCCGAAGGCAAGTGCCTAAACTATAACTCTGTTCACCCTTTGTGATCCCACACCATTGGCAACTGCCTAATGCCTGTCCCCCAGTGCAAGCTTCCCGGCTCCAAATAGCCTGATTAAAAGACAGCTTTAGACTGTGATTGGGCAAGCCACAGAAATCTAGATTCCAAAGTTGAATGGCCACAGAAATCTAGATTCCAAAGTTGAATGGCTTAGAGCCTTCTTTTAGATTGTAAGCTCTTTTTGGGAAGGGCCCTCTTTACCTTTTGTATCACTCATCACTATGTAATTCTAAAAATACATGTTAACAGTATAACTACCTGGCACAAAAGAATGTTGGTGATTCTATTACTACTCTGCATACATATTGCTATTGCCACCTTGTGGCCATTTTTACATTTGCATTACTAAGAAAATATAAAGGAGAAATAAACCCTAAAGAAAAAAAAAGAACTAAACCCTAAAAATGAATAGGGCTAAAACAGCTATGTTTTATATAGTGAACTTATTGCAGGAGGCTAAAGTTTCAGCTTGTCAATAGCAGCAATGATCCAGGACTTCAAACTTGTCACAGGGGGTCACCATCTTGGAAAGTGTCTGTGACACTCACATGCTCAGTGGGCTCTGAGCAGCTGTTGAGAAGCTAAGCTTAGGGGTCGTCACTAATTATCCAGCAGCAAATAATGAGGTTCCCCTGTAATATAAGCTGATGCTACAGGGCTGATTATTAAATTCTGATGCAACTAATTGTACTGGTTTCTGTGCTACCATGTAGTAATTATCTGTATTAATTACTAATCAGCCTTAAACTGTGACATTTCTATTCTATGTGTACTATATATTGTGAGTGGATCCCTATACTCAGTAAGCAGCACAGAGCATGTGAATCAGCAGAAAAGAAGATGGGGAGCTACTGGGGCATCTACTGGGGAGACACAGATCTTTACTGCTAAAGGGCTGTGGTTGCCGTGGGCTGGTACACAAGCACTAAACATACTGTACAACATTTCTAGCTACTTCTTTAGTTATGCTTTAGTTCTCCTTTAAGAACGGTAAAAAATAGTGGTCAATACCAAAAAAGAACCATTTATGGGCTGCTAAAAAACTGGGAGAACATTCATCTTTCTGCAGGACAATTTCCCAAGCACAATGCCGAAGTAAAGGTATATACAGAGATCCCCTTGTTTGACGATTTAGCCTACCGAGCAGATCTCTCCCCAATGTGCCCACCTTAAAGGGCAAGGAAAGTGTA
>CM044445.1:114514623-114525022 GCA_024363595.1 Xenopus borealis
TAACTCAAAGGTGAACAACCCCTTTAATATCTGCTCATTAGGCAACCTCCGCATAGCCTAAACTTGAAAGCAGCGGTCGGATTTTTTCAAAACCGTGGTGGGATTCACGGCAAACCCTACGTGTGTCCATGGCCTAAGATAATAACCACAAAGACAATTGCCAATATATAACGCTTACACCAAGTATCACAGCAGCTTCTGCTCTTATGTAAATATTCCTATATGCAGAGATGAACACAAATGACTTTTATAATTGACTCTCAGTTTGTGAGGAATTTAAGGGATAGTTTAGCTACTTATAGACCTGCATAATCATCCATGTCCTGAAAGGCTTTTATTAATAAAAAATATGGGATAGTTGAAGGTATTGTAATATTTTGACCAGCAGGGGTCGCTGTTGGCGCTATTGTGCCAGATTGCAAGTTCATTAAAACCAATATGTAGATAATTAAGTCTGTCTGTGCAGATGAAGTGGTGGTCAGATTCAATTCAAGACCCCTTGGAAGTCCAGCCTTTGGTCAGCGGCTTCATAATTTCACAAAAGAACCTACAGATATAGGAAATATTGTTGTATCAGTCATTTAGCCATAGATCCATCCAAGGCAGCAAACAAGCTTTTACTGCAAACCTTGCAGTTATCCTTACTGATCTCAAAGCTGAACCTCCCCCACCACCACCACTACTTGTCCAACTTCTAAGACCCCAAAAGGGACCATCCCTGTACTTTGGAATTTGCTGAGCAATGATCTTTTCTGGAACGTTCATAAGAAAGTGAAATCAAACTCTGCTTATCATATATTTTTCTGTTAAATAGAAGCCCCAAAGTCACATCTCTCATTAATCCTTTGAAGGCCTCGAATTCAAAATCCTTTCCCTTGTGAAGTGTAAGTAACAGATCTCATTTCAGGGTCTGAGCATCAGAGAACGTCCATTGCAAATTCTTCCCCTATCAGCTTGGTTTGTGATTGGCTGATTGATTGTTTTTAGACGTCTGGATGCAGTCGTCTCTGATCTTTTCATAGATGTCCTCTTGATCCTCCTCTTGGTTTGAGGAAAGGTATGGGGCAACTTGATGTGTAGGCTTTGCATAAGTTGCATCCTCAAACTGAAGCTTTTTGTTCTGACGTGTTTTCGATACCTGTGAGAGAAATAAAAAAACAGGTTAGCATTTAATCATCCAGTTCTTCCTATTCACACATCATGAAAACAAAGTATTTGTGCTATGGGATTCATTTATGTTGGCCAAGATGTTTTGGTTTCTCTTTGGGGTATAAATTCTATAACCGACCTTCCTATTAAAGCAGTGGTTCTCAACCTGGGGGTCGGGACCCCTTTGGGGGTCAAACAACCCTTTCACAGGGGTCCCTTAAGGGGTTCCAGGAGCATAAACTTCAGTTGATTTTTACTGCTGTACTGCAAGTTGGAGTGACATTCCCTCCCCACCAGCAGCCTAACAACAGAACAATGGCAAGGTATCCAGGTGGCAGCTCCCTGACACAAGATAACAGCTGCCTGGTAGATCAATAGTAAAATCCAGGTCCCAATGTGACCCATTCAGTTACATTGTGTATAATTTAGAAATAAAAACTGCATCATAAAAATCATGACAGAATCCCTTTAACAGCCACACCACATAAGTGTAAACTGCTGCACTGTTTGGATTGTAGGGTGTTGAGCCTGTTCCCCTTTTACATAATCTCTGATGCCATTATAGAAGGTGGTTAGTGCGGATATAAAAGTCCATCCCTGATGCCACCATAGAGGGTAGTCAGCGTGGTTGTAAAAGTCCCTTCTTATCAAAAAGGGTTGGGTAGGGTGTCCATGGCTGAGAAAGTACTCAATGATCCTCAAACTTGGCCCTCCAGCTGTTAAGGAACTACAAGTCCCACAATGCATTTGTCTGACGGTGGCTGTCAGACTCCTTCATTGCATTGTGGGACTTGTAGTTCCTTAACAGCTGGAGCCTCAGGGAGGCACTTATTCCTGCCCTGTTTCTCTGAATGTGTGTAGTGCAGTAGATTCACAGCTAGGTGATGATGGGAGTTGCAGAACTGTAACAGTCTAATCCAGCAGCAGAAAGAAAAAAACTACCAAATTAAGAAGGAAGAAGAAAAAAATGTTAGTAATTGATATTCCCCTGTTGTAATAAATACATTTACCTTGGTTTCAGAGGCAGGCTTTAATGAACTTCCCCATGTCCTGCTGCAGTCTTCCAGCTGCAAAGTTGACGGTTTCTTCTCGTGGAAGGAAGTGTGGAAAGGTGTGGTTTTACTCCTCAAAGGATTGTTCATGGTCTTTGGAAGAGCAGTGGCGGTGGCTCCAATTTTTGACTGTTTTGGGAATCCATGAGATACCACAGCATTGAGGTCCACCTCAGAATAAACATTCTCCTGATTGTTCTTGCAAGACCCGCGTCCCATGGCATAAAAAGCTATAGGTTCTTCCACGTGATTAAAAAGTTCCGGGTCCGCTGCTACCAATCCAGGAGGATCAGCGTACGTATGGCGCTCCTCTAGGGTAGAATAAGGCTCTTCTGGAGGAGGTGTCCTAGGTTTGTTTTGAGCCATGACTGCTGGCTTCTTCATAACCAGTGCATATGCAGCTGCTTCAGTCTCTTGTACTGAGAATTTTAAGGATTCTTCTCTTGAAATGGGCTGTTTTGTTCTAGGTGGAGGTGATACATGTTTATCCTAAGGGACAATATAGATTATTAGCATTAACTGTAGAAATCCATTGTGAAAAACATAATAATGTGACACTGAACTATCAACAACTCCTCATGGTTAAGACCATAGGTAATAATTCTTTGCAGGCCCTCTCAATATTATATTATATAGACCTCAGTAATGTTGAAAAAAGTTTGTTCACATCTTATGTTGGCCGACTTATCAATTAATCATATATAGTACACACGTTTCCGTGAGTCATGTGACATAAATGACATCACTAAGCTCTGAAAATAACTGATTACATCACTAAGCATTGTTTATAAAGATATCATTTTCAGGATATTCTTGTGTATCATAATTTCATATTCCTCTCCACTTCTGCTATTAAAACATAAGATATGTATTCCTATATGTCAAACTAAGATCCTGAGTGGGCCACAAACCGTGCCCCTGTTTTATGTCCTGCTCATCCCCAACTGATATTTTTTAGTTCTTTACGTTCAACAGCAGGGAAGCAGTAGCACACCTGAAGATTATGCAGAGGAGCAGATACTTTTCTTCTTTGCCTTTATTAGGTTAGCATGTGCCAGACCAGATGTATCTTATATTTAACATTGAATAAGACTTTACCTTGGTTTTCATTTTGGATAGTAAGTCCTCTCTTTCTTCAAGAGAATTGGATGGAGAAAGCTTTGGGTCACTTAGCGCATTTCTCCCTCTAGTGACACTGCTGTACATTTCCTTTTGATTCTCATCAGCTGGATTTTGCAAGGAGCCACTGGAGTCCTTACTTTTAAGCTTCTGAATAACAGAAGATTGCTGTTATTTAGCACACACGGGAACGTTTGTTTTTGCATATGAAACCTCAGTTCTTCTAATGTCAAGGGGCTTAGCAATTAATCCTGAACACGTAAACTCACTTCAGGCATTTATTTGTGCAAATTCACCAGATTCATTACAGAATTGTGTTAAATAAATTCATTAGTTACATACCACATGGCAGAGTCTCGCCCTTGTCTCCATACCTCATGTAAGCCACAGCCTCCTGATGCGTTTCGCACCATTGGGTGCTTCATCAAAGGAGACGGTGGTGTGGATTAATTGCTTAGTGCTTATGGACCTTAGCATGGTACTCACTTATAGACAGCGTATAACCATACCATTACATTGTAATGTCAAGGGACAACCTTAGGTCTCCATAAAGATCTGTTAGTTTGGTGAATACTCATTATTGCAGGATCTCTTTATGTTAAAAGTAACTCTTTTGCAGGTATATCAATACTTTTCTTATATCCTAATGACCCTATATCCAATGGGTTCCACAGTGCAAAATTTGTAGCCCGCCTCACAGAGGAGTACTTAGGAGGGGCTGCATCATGTTCTCATCAACAGAAACAGACTATAGGCAATTCCTATGGTCCATAAAAACCTTGTTACTTTAACTTTTGCCCTGTGTCTTAACCTTGAATGGTGGACTACAGCTCCCAAGGTTATGGATTTCTGCAATCCATTTTTACTGGCCTTCCCGATTCTATTATTTGTAGTGTTGAACCTTTGGTCCTTAATACCAGTGGTACAGCTTCAACCCCATGGTCTCCAAAGAAAAATTTGGGCTCTTTCAATCCAAACACTTTTACTCATATCTGCTCTGTTTACCATATATCCCCAACCCTAGATATAGAATTCTTGGTTTGTTATGCTGTATCAATGTATACATTCAGATTCTTGGGCCTCAGTGCTGCCACAACCCCTGCAACACTCTTAGTTACACCCGTGCTCGGCATCCTCTGCTAAGATTTGTGCGTCAGTAAGTTCAACATCTGGGAAGAAGCAGTACATTGGAAGTTTATGCCATGGGGTAGATAGATTTCTCCCTTGCCCTCGCTTAATTGTTCTGTGTTGTGATATCTACACCTGCAGACCAGACCTTATACTCAACAACAAAAAGGGCCTTACCTTGCTTTTTATTTGGGCCAGTAAGTCTCCTCTTACTTCTGGAGAAGCAGGTGATGAAAGCTTTCGGTCACTTGGTGCAATTGTTTCCTTAGTGACTCTGCTGTACATTTTCTCCTTTTTATTTTCATCCACTTGATTTTGCAAGGGGCAGCTGACATCGTTACTTGTAACTTTCTGTAGAAGATTATAATTTTTATAAAAACCAAGAAAATGTAAGTGTAATTAGCATGTCTTGGGAGACAGAAGAACCCTTGCTTCTCAGCATGTTCCTCTCAATTGCAAATAATCTGGTGGTAAGAGCCTGTGACGACAGACCAATGATTAGACTGATAGAGCATCTCAACATATGAACATTTTGAGGAAACCATATAAGTCGTCCAGGCCAAACTTATCAAGATAGGGTTGTTGCCAAGACTTGTTCCTTATCTGATGGACTGTATGACACAATTCTTGCACATAACTCCTTTATTATTCTGTTTATACAGTTGCTGCCTCGGTTCTAGCCAATTAGCCAATTATGGTCACTCCATACCTTAGCGCAAGCTGTTGTGAGACGTTCTTTGTAGGGTTCTACAGGATAAACATGGTAATAGTCTATTAACTCATGTAGACTGGGGTGGGAACTGTCCTCTCCCTCGATCACATAACGGTCACCATCCAGTAGGTCAAGTACGAAATGTCGACAACGCTTAGCTCCTCTGTGGAGTATACAGGGCAATTACTTAAATTATTGAGTGGGTCACTTGGATATTCCAGCAAAGCAAATTTACAGAGGCAGCAAATTCCGGAAGGGAAAGAAGCAGTCACCTGTATGAAAGGACAAACCCGACTCGGCTTTCACAGAAACGGATAAGAAAACATCCTGGAGGCTTCACTTCCAGCATCTCCTCTGTCCTCCTGGGTAAAAAGAAACACACTGGCATAGTACAGGGAACATTTAAGCTTTTTCATCTTTTCATTACACAATAGAGGGGAAGTTCAGCTTAATCAATTTTTTTCTTGTAATTTTTTTTTGTTTTGTGTGTATTGTTTTTATTGTGCAGTTTTCCAATTGCGACTCTCCTAGACCCTATCACAGGGGTCCCCAACCTTTTTTGCTTGTGAGCCACATTTAAATTTAAAAAAGAGTTGGAGAGCAACACAAGCATGAAAAAGTCCATGGGGATGTAAATAAGAGCTCTGATTGGCTTTTTGGTAACCCCTATATGGACTGGCAGCCTACAGGAGATAATGTTTGGCAGGACATTTGTTTTTTATGCAACCAAAACTTGCCTCTAAGCCAGTAATTCAAAAATAAGCACCTGCTTTGAGGCCACTGGGAGCAACATCCAAGGGGTTGGAGAGCAACATGTTGCTAGCGAGCTACTGGTTGGGGATCACTGCCCTATCAGCATGGGTATAACAATAGGTTCAGCAGACTCACCAGCTGCTGGTGGAACTCATGAACTTAGAGAACCCAGTGGGGATCATGACATTTTTGCTGTATGGCAAAAAAACAGACAATCATGAGGCCATTGCTCAATTTGCACGATGGCTCACAAGTCTCTTTTTTGACCCTAACAAAAGTTTCAGTGGGGCCCGGAACTACAACTTTACACCACTGCCTTGTAACAAGCCAGTGAATTGAAAAACACAGTGAGGTAAAAGGAATAAGCACATAAAAAATGTTCGTCATGTTGATCATTTTGATCATAGGCACCAGGAACGCTTTTAAAGAGGTGGTTCATATTTAAGTATGTTATAGAATGGCCACTTCTACACAACTTTTGAGTTGGTCTTTATTTTTTCTCTTTTTACAGTTTTTTAATGATAATTAATAATGCCTACTTCCTCTGAATCTTTCCAGCTTTCAAATGGGGATCACAGACCCCATCTAAAATCAAATGCTCTGTAAGGCTACACATTTATTGTTATTGCTACTTTTTTATTACTAGTCTTTCTATTTAGCCCTCTACAATTCATATTCCAATTCACATTACATTTCCCTTGCCAAGTAGCACTTGAGAACTGTATGTATCGCATGATGCTGTTTTTAGACCATATCGGAAGCCACAAAAGCTTCCTGTTCAACTGTGAAAGCAAACACTGATTCTGCCATCGTTAGATGTGATATTAAATAGACGTTGCCCAACTTCATCCCCCCATCCTTTGTCACCCTGTTCAGAGAATAAATCATACCAGGGATCCACAAGCTAACTTGTACAGCTCCACATCAGTGCAATGCATATACTTGAGAATGCATATACTTGAACCCATAAATGGTCCAAACAAATGTTTCTAAAGAAAAAAATGGAAATCATGAATCCTATTACATACAGTCATGTAAATAATTTTTTATTATTTTAATCAAAGGGAGATTTAGCAAAGGATGTAATGTAATTTATTAAAGCTTTCCAGACTGTATGGATCTGTCTCCCATTAAGGAGTTGAATTCAATTGTTCCCTACAACACTTGAGTTAATTTTTTTTACTTTAACACATGCAGCACACAAGTACCTGGACCTACATGTCCCATTTAAGTCATCAGTCTCCCATTTCTTAACTTGTGAAAAGGCAACCAAACCTCCTTCCGATTTATCTGCCATTATAACTGCTGTAGGGAGAGAGTTGTACCACTTTGGGGCTCCTTTAATCTCCTAGGATACTATTGTTCTGTCTTTTCAAAGAAGAACCCAGCATAAAATTCTGGTTTGGCAGTGGTTCTCACTTTGTTAGTCTGCCCCCCTGGGGGATCTGGGAGCAGTGGTAGGAGCAGAGGGACTCAGCTTGAAGGCCAGTTAAGGTGAAAGTTGCCATCTAGATACACCTGAAAGCCCAGATGTCAGTTAGAGTGAAATTTGGAGTAAATATGTTTTTTGCTGTTCTAGATATTCTTGGAACTACGACAATGATATTTTCCTATATCTGTATCCATTTCATGTGCCCTAGGGTGGCCCTAGCCAAAGATTGGACCTTGAGATGGGTTTTGACTGAAAATCGCAGCAAAGTTGATTGCCAACAATGATGAATATGTTTGGGTGATAATCATCTGTTCAAGTCAGTGGAAAACAAACCATGTAGGTGGGATAATCCAGTGATGTCATTAGATATTACTGCACCCCACAGCAAATCATTTTTCTGGCCCACAAAATGTCTAGAAGTTGACCTGTTTTACCAATATTTATTGAAATTGTGTTTGAATTAGGGCCTCACAGGGCCCCTATAACTTCTGAGCTCCCCTGCAGTCACATGGTCTGCTTCCTCTGTAGTTACATCCCTGGGCTGATTGGTCACAATTATTTTTTTTGATGTTCAGCCTCTGGGTTTCATTAATGTATCTTATGATCGCCTTACGAAAAAAGGCACAAACAATTGTTACATTCAGACTTTGAGATAGACTAAGTCACCAATATTTTTCTCCAGGCGTCCTCTAGGAGCTTCTTCTTTATTATAAGTATCTTTAGATAAACAGTCCAGTCATCAGGCATTCAACAGAGGCCGTGTTTTGACATAACACAGCATTTCTCCCAGAGGAGGAAAAGAAATTAACACTGAGAGATTGGATTGACTGGAAGGTAGAAAAAAAAACGCGACGCGCATCGAAAACGTTGCGACGACGAAGTGACGTGACTCGTTTCGCTGGAAATTCGCGAACATTGAACAACATTGCCGGAGGACCAAGTGGCCAATTTGCCTGGCAGCTTCTTCTTGAAGATTCCCATCAAAAAATCCAAAATATGCATCACTGCTAGAGATCAAAACAACCCATCATAGCTCTAAGTTTGTTGTCAAACCTAGACCTGGAGACTTAAGAACAAATATCTTCTTTAAAAGGGTGGTTCACCTTCAAGTTAACTTTTAGTATATTGTAGAAGGGCCAATTCTAAAAAAAACTTTTCAATTGGTCTTCATTATTTAATTCTCATAGTTTTTTAATGATTTGCAATTTTCTTCTGTTTCTTTGCAGCTTTTAAATGGGGGTTACTGACACCATCTAAAAACAAATGCTCTGTAAGACTACAAATGTATTGTTATTGCCACTTTTTATTACTTATTATTCTATTCCGTCCATCTCTTATTCATATTCCAGCCTCTTATTCAAATCAACGCAGGGTTGCTAGGGTAATTTGTACCCTAGAAACCCAATTGCTGACACTGCAAACTAGAGAGCTGCTGAATAAAAAGCTAAATAACTATAAAACCACAAACAATAAAAAATCAAAACCAATTGCAAATTGTCTCGGAATATCACTCTCTACATTAAACTAAAAGTTAACTCAAAGGTGAACAACGCCTTTAAGAAAAACATGCTTTGTTTGGTAGTATGTTTCACAAATTGTGTGTTTGTGGGAATCATAGTCAATCAAGCCTAGGGCTCCTGGTATAGTGTAGGCAAGTCAGTCTTCTGAAAGTAATGCCCTTATGATTCTGTGTATATGCTATGAATAACCGTTGTTTAGGGAACCCACACTTGTATTTCCCTGATTATGCTTGGCTGGCGACAGAGAATCACTTCCCTCTTCAACATTTTTAAATCCAATGCAAATCAACAATCTAGAAATAGTACATGTGTTTTTCAGTGTCAGCATACTTTATTTTCTGTAAAAGGCTATGTCTGGTTTATATTTATAAGGGCTTTAAGTTTTAAAAGAGAACTAAAGCCTAGGCCTTAGCCTAGTTGACTGGCCTGAAGCCTTCACAGTTGAAATCAGGTCTGGATCATTTGCAATTGGGCACCCATTCCCCTCAATTTCACAATGCATTTAGTACATTATCTGTGTCCTGAATATATACACAAATGCCAAGCTAATGTGAGACATGTTGGGAAACAAAGAACCAAGAGTAGAAAAAAAGCAAAAGAACTCAAACTGCATCAAAAATGTTCTTTGATGCCCTTAATTAAATGTGTCCAATTAAGTTTCATTGTAGAGTTAACATCAGCTCTTTATATTTCCTCTTTACACCACCATCACACTTCCTTTTAACATCATGGGGTTTATTTTGTTTTCTTCCTCTATTCCCCAAGTATTTATCTTGGCCCTCTCTAAAAATGGTCTGGCTTCTTATGCAGTTAGAAGAATACAAGCACATAATGTGCTTGGGTAATGTGGGTAAAGCTTTTCTAATGGCAATCATAAGGAGTACAGAACCTTGCTTGGATACCTGTGTCCCAAATGAATGAGCCCCATGGTTACATTTTAATAAGGTAAAATAAACGTTAAATAAACAGAAGGACTGAAAATTGATTATACTCATACTAGAAGTAAATGTGGGCCTCCAGATAGAATAGCATAAGTACATTTATACCAGCAAAGATAAAGCAGGTGGGAAGTTTTGGTCAGTGTTGTCCTCTCAAGAACCAGGGAGGTCAAACCATCATCCTCTTTGAGAAGAACCAAGTACATCAAACCATTATCTCCAGAAGAACAAAGAAAATCAAACCATCATCCTCTAAAGAAGAACCAAGGAGATCAACCCATCTTCTGAAGTATAATCAATGCAATAAACTGATTATCCTCTCAAGAGGATAAACAAAGAGCTCAAACCATTATCCTCTCAAGAAGAACCAAGCAGCTCAAACCATTATTGTCACGGTCGGCACCAGAACAGATGCCAAGCTCCCTGGTTTCGGCTCGGCTTCACCAGTAGTGTGACTGCCTTTGGCTTCAGGAGGAGCCCTCAGCTACTCAGATGCCACCTGGACTTAACGAGAGGAGCAAGGCAAGGAGCTCTGTCTAGCAAAGGGGCACGACGGTTAATAAAGTCAGTTAGGCCGAAGGTCACAGTACAATAGG
>CM044445.1:114601715-114615032 GCA_024363595.1 Xenopus borealis
GCAGCACTGACTGTATCTGAAAGCACATGACCAGACAAAATGACATGAGATGGTGCATACACACCAATATTACAACTATAAAATATATACAGTACTTGTTGGGTTAGCAATGACATTTTACATGGTAGGGTGAATTACTGGCAGTGTAAACAGCGCAATTAAGAAATAAAGACTACGCCATAAAATCCATGACTGAATCCCTTTAAATATTGGCCTTAGAAACCCACAGTTGGTATCAGAACTGTAGCTGGCATGACAGATCATGAGGAAACATAAGTAATTGAACACATACGTTCACTTTCATGATCAGAAAGTCTTTAATCTCCTTTATTAGTAGAAAGTTCATGAAGCCAAAAATTCATATCCTACAAAAAATTCTATCCTGAATTTTCCATGAAGTAGGGGAGTTGTGCATTATGCCTCTGACCCAAATGTTTATAATAAGGAGAAGATTGTATACAAGGGATGGAGACCCTAGATAGGCTACATCTGGGCCATGGTCCTCCACTTGGACCTCTCTGACCTACATTTATTTTTCAGTAAACCTAATACACCCCTATGGCTCTGGCATTCTTTGTGACAGCCATAGAAGACCCTAGAAGGTGCTACTAGCTGGAATACCTATGTTATATTTATATGTATGAAATATACAGATAAGTTCTCAGCAGACTTGATATCTTTGTATCACCAAAGAGAAACTAAACTCCACTAGTGAAACCAGGATATATTTTCCTTTCAACAAATGGCCTCTCAGCACCTTGTCTGGAATGTTAAGTCCTTTGACATCTACATTCCAACAATGAGATCAAGATAACCGAGATTCCCCTATGGAAGTGATTTACATGAAAGAGAGTCTGGTGACTTTATGACATCAATAAAAACCATTACAGGAAATCTCTACCAAGTGCCCAGTCCCATTAAACTGCACCTGGCAGTTGGCCTGCTGCTTATTTATTCCCCACTATGTAGTTTTATGCACTCAGAGCAGCAAAGAGTGATATTACTGTAAGAGTGATAAAAAGTGGGTACTCTTTCCTCATAAACATCCCATCATTCCTAATGCCACAATCTTTATATGTCAAAGAATGTGCAACTACTATCCAGAATGACACTTCCATTTTCCAGGGTGCCCCAAGCCCCATTCACATGTTGTAGACAGCCGACCTCTCATGAAATCCTACACCACCTCTGATATTTACATATGGGCTCTATTACACCTTAGAGGAGCAATACACAACTATATTCAACATGAGTCAAATAGATTTGAATGAAGAACACATTACTCACATAGGTCCAGGTGTATATTACTGCACTGTTGGTCTATAAATGTCCCTACTGTAAAATAAAACAGAAGTGGATTACCCAACTTCCCACCATGTTGATATTGATCCTTCCAAAAGTGTTGTTTGCCAATCTATGCAGCTTTGGGATGGGCAGATGAATGCACGTGGATGCCAACTTCTTGCAGTGATGTGCAGTACAGTTGCCTATCCTTTGCCCAATGCACCCATCTTCCTGTAATTGCAGGCATGGCTTATACAATCACCTTGGCAGAAGGTTTGCCTACTTCTGGGACAAAAGACCCCAGCTTTATTATATCTCTTATTATGGTAACATACAAGCTGGGTTGCAAACCTACCTGCCAACAAACTTCGCAACACAAACTGTGGCTCCTATGCTTTAAGCCAGTGCAGCTGTTGATTCGCTGCCTCTGCTTTGACACCATTTGCATGTTGTTGTATCATCCTCTGTCAATATGTTGTCTTAGAACCCAAATGTAGAGACTATAGTCTGGAGTACAGATACCCATTAGGCAACAGGATACATAAGTGCCGCCAAGTCAATTTTGACATCTGGCACCTACATGGATAATATTTCTTCACACTGTCCTGTCTTATTGGGTCTTCAGACTTCTTAATGGCATGGCCATGATTATTGGCATCCATTCATCTTCTTGTAGGTCTTCCTCTTTTCTCTTCAACCTTTCTGAGCATAATTGTCTTTTCCATTGAAAAATGTCTTCTAATAATATGTCCAAGATGAGACAACTTCAGTCTGGTCATGCGTGCATTATCTTTATTCATGTCTTCTAACTAACCTTCAAATGACTTCAGGTCAGTCATTCAATGCAGGGTTCTGTATCTAATTAGGTACAACATTAACCCTTATTAGAAATATCCCCACAGGTTATCTAACTGGGTCTTTGTAATGAGGTTCAAATAGTGTAAACTTCAGGTATCATGATGCTTTCATCGCTTTACTCTGATATAAAAGCAGATATACCAGCCTAAGTGGGTATATGTCCCATCCCTACAATACTTTTGGGCATTGCCAAGACAGGAACTAGTCGCCCACCTTCATGGCCATCTCAATGGAAAGGCTTTTTGTTGTATACAAACAGGATAATAGTAATATAGTTGACTGTGTAAAATAAATTTCCTTTTGTATGTATACCTACTATCTCATACACCTCTGCAGGCGCATTACATATTATTTAGCACATAAGCTCTTTTCATTGAAAGCTCAAGTTCAGGTACAATTAGTTTCTTTGGCACTAGGGTTTATTTATATATAACATGGCTCTGCTGCCCTAAACTCAACTTCAGCAGAACCACAGACTTGCAATTTACCTGAACTACAAAAAATTCACTTAGGCCCCACATCAGGGTTCCCAGGTTGGCAGTTTTCCAGCCAAATTGGGCTACTAATTTAAAGCCAAGGCAGGTTTTGAAAGTAGAAACTAGCTACGTTACGGATTTGGGCAACTTTGGGCCTTTGTCTGGTTTGCACTTTGTGCGAAGCCCGCATCTCCCAATGCATGTTGGTTAATGTAGTTTTTTGCCACCTGCCAAGTTTAATGTAAGACTACAATACCCACCATGCAATGGGACTAACTTGTGTAGAAGTCAGGAGTTACCAGATTTTGAGCTATGTACCCCTGTCTCCAATCACTGTTAAGCATTCTCATATTTTCCAGTGACTTTTCGACAATTTTGGGGCAAAAATCTGCTGGATACCAAAACATCTAGAGGTTGACTTGTTTAACCAATGTTTATTGAAATTAACCAATGTTTATTGGGTCTTATGGGGCCGCTATACCTCCTGGGCCCCCCTCTGTAGGTACACCCCTGGTGATGGGTGAATCTGTCCCATTTTGCTTCTTGGAAAAATTGAAAAAGGCTTATTTTCATATATTTTCAAAGGCTTATTTTCATATATATTCATTTACTTTTTCATAATTCTTGGGCTACTTTTGAAGGGGCTCTTGGCTAGTTTTAGGCTGGTTTTGTAGTTGACTTTGGCTGGTTTTGAAAATTAGACCTGGCAACCCTGCCCCAAATCTTTATATTTCTAAATGATTCTTGTATCAGTACACTGTGAGAGTCCCTATACGTGGTCAAACTGAAGAACCATATCTACCACTGTAGGGTACATTTAATGCATGACTCATTTTTTTGGTACTAGAATAAATTCAGACGTATACCATTTCAGCTGCTAAAACATATCAACATGAGGACTTATTGTACAAAGAGGTCAGAATTTGCGGTTTTGTCCGATTCAGATGATTCCCTGTGGGATCCTTTACATTCTGAAGAGCCTTTTCTTTCATTCAGACCTAGACCCTTTGTTCTTGACTCACAGGCAGCCCTTGTTCTTCTGCTCAAATTTTTGCAGCTTATTATTCAGGGGATAGTCAAGGGTTCTTCATCTTGAAAATCAGTCTCTGAAAATGTTTGAGGCTCTTTCACCTTATTGCTTCCTGGTGCTCCAGGTTTTTCATTAGGCACATGTCTTCTTTATATTGTTGGTTTTTCCTACAGCAGCTGAAAGTTGTCTTCTTCACTTTCTTCCTTGTACTTTTTTTCAATGCAATGAGCATTTTCTAGGTTTTGGCTTCTTCTATTGTCCTGCAAGAATATTTTAAAATTGACACACACCACCCACTTGATATTTGTGACTGATGTATCCTATCTACCGATACTTATTGCATGTTATTTATTAAACCATTTCTCATTTTCCCTTTGGGTTTTTTTTTTAATGAAACAGTTTGACCAGCACCAAGGTAGCTTCAGACCCAAGGTACCATTGTTCCAAAGTATTTTTCCGAAGAGAGGGCAAAAAATGTTTCTAATGGGAAGCTTTTGCTGGTGCCAGAATTTGCATGTGAGAAAAATTACTAGTAATAGTAAATGGCACGGATCCCCCCCTGAGACAAAAAGGTGTAATGGTTGAATTGTTTTTGTTTAACTCTTTTTTAGTATACCTGTCCCTCAGCTATGTTAATATGAAAGCTGAGCTGGGTGTTTTCTGGTCTCATGATGAACTGAGAAACTCTTTTCAGTTTAATAGTGTAATGGGAGGTTGTAGCCCAGAGGGGATATCCACACCCGTTCCACACAATCAGATGGAGGGAAAGGATCCAAGTGTGACTAGGAAACATGCAGAGCATTTCTTAAGCATAAAAGAAGCACCAGTCTCTCTGTCCTACAGAATATCTCAAATGTTGGTCCCTTTTAGTGCTTCATAGCTGTTGTGGAGGACAGGACATTCCTCTTGGACTGACCAAGGTTCTGTCCTAAGTTCTAAGGGATTTTATTGAGTGACCCTCTCTTCTGGATTCACAGTAATGCTCTAAACACGAGGTTCCATTTAGGAACCCTGAAACTTTTTTGAAATGGATACAAAGCCCCAACAGATCTCTCTACTTCTGAAACTCCATCTAAGAGGATAGTTGTGTTCTTTGGCGAGTAGTACAACCTATAGCTCTAAGGTAGGTGTGTATATCAGCTGACAATGAGGATTCTCTGAGCTTCAAGATTAAAGTAGGCATTGATTTCCATCGCAGTGCACTGTGAGACTGTAGGATTTAATCCTTGATTTTGGCTTCAGTGCAGTTCGAGGGCAGTCCTCAATTTACTGAGTTTAATTTATCTATTACAATTAGTGATGGGCGAATAAATTTGCGAAACGCCAGCGAAAATTCGCCAAAAAATTAGCCGGAAAAACCGACGCAACGAATACGATGCGTTGCACATCGAAAATTACGCGACGCGATGAAAACAACGCAACACGCGTCAAAAACGCGACTCGTTTCGTGAATTTCTTCTCCAATTTGCGAATTTCGCTGGAAATTCGCAAATTTTTCGGCGAAGCGAAACGGCGGAGATTCGCCCATCACTAATTACAATCTCCTCTTTTTCTGGATCCCAATGAGGGCTCCTAATGCTCGTAATGTTATTTACTCTAGTGCTCAGGACCTTCACATCATTTGTACAATTAAATACATTTTAAAATTCACAGTATTTGGACATTTTCCTGTAATTTAGAACAATGATTCCTTAGCATTAACTTATTAAAAAGAAATCTCTTGGAAATGTAAATGCTGGTTAAAGTAAATAAAGTAGGTAGGTTTGGGAGTACAGTGAAGGATAAAACTACTTGTCAGAGAGAATATTTTTAGAAGGAAGTGGGTGTAGTGACTTTTCATGGCCTTTTGTTCGGTGCTACTGCCGGATGATCTGATCTGACAGATTCGGCCACCGCGTCAAATGAAAAGCTGGATCTTCTCATGTATGTCCATTTTAAGTAAGGGCAAATGTATTCATCTATTGTCGGACACTATTTATAGTTTTGGAAATGTGAAGCATTTTCTTCTGTACAATGGTGACAAAAGAAATTTAAATCTGCATTCAGATCTGTAATTTAGGCTTTTGCTGCATACAGGTATTGGGTTACTCTTTAGAGCTTCCATTGGCCCCTCACCAGGGCGTAAATACAAAGGAAGCAGACGCTGCAGGAGGGCCCAGGAGGTATGAGGGCCCCATGAGGCCCTAATTCATATACAATTTCAATAAATATTTCTAAAACAGGTCAAAAATTTTGGGGGCCTGAAGAGTAATTTGCTGTGGGGCCCAGTAATATCTAGTTACACCACTGCCCCTCACTTTCCTTAAGGGGCATAATGTGGTTTATTTTCTGCCTAAGCAACCAGAGCCTGGCCAATCCCAACAAAGGTCTTGTTAATGGGCATTCATTTAAAGGGAAAATATACCCCCTCTTTGACATGAGCTCATTCTGTTGGGGTTATGTAGAAAAGGTGCATAAACACTATCTGAAATTTCAGGAAGAAATATAAATGTTTTTCCAGCACTTTCCAGAATCCAGAGCTTTACAATGAAACAAGGTGAGGTTGGTGGTGCATCACACTGTGAGCCTAAGGGATGTAGGGAAATGGTTCATTAGAGTAACATGGTTTCCCTTCAGTCGGTGGAATCAGGTATGTCCAAAAAAAGGGGGGGGGGTATATTTTCTCTTGAATGTTCAATCACTGTGCAAATCAATGCAGCTCAGCAACATGTATATACCAAAAGGGTCCATGATTTAGTAATAATTACTGACATTAGCCATGGGTGTTTGGTATTGGAGGCTTTGCTTTTCCGGGGATCTGTACAAATAATCAGCCGGGAGATAAGAGCTGGACTGTGCCTTTGAAATTGAAAACAGGAAACGTGTACCAGAGATTAGTGTGTGTCACATGTAGAAATGGGAGAATTGAGAACAAAACATTTAGTCTGAATCTACTGAATGTACTGTGTGAATGTGGTAATTGATGAAGTCCCGCCGCAATTATAGTAAATGGGTTGATGGGAACGAGATGCGCCAGATAACTGCAGCCGAGAGATCAAAGTGACTCTCTGTTGTTCTGTTATTCTCATTTGTTATTTCCCTTCTCTTCCCAAAGTCTTCACAGGGGGAGGACTATGAGGATATAATCAACTTGGAAGACGAGGTGTTCAATCCCAATATGACTTCATTTAAGCACGAAAATGTGGAGGACCTCTATGAATTGTTGGAGAAGCTGGGCAGGTAAGGAACCATGCCAGAGGGAAATAGGGGGAATATTGGCACAGAACTCCCTGCAATGTGCAACGTTGGCCACAATTAGCCATATTTTTGCACTTTGCACACAGTATGGGATATATGAAGATAGCAGCAGGACTCCCTCCTCTTTAGAGCTCAGAGACCCATGACATGTTCCCTGTATCAAGTACTGTGTGTGTTAGAGAGCTAGAGTTGGATTGGAGGATCGGGGCTGCCACTTGAGGAGCCCCCACAACCTCCCCCGGCCCCCTATCCCAGGTGCAGCCCTCCAGCCCCCCATAGAATAAATTATTTCAGGGCTGGGAGGGATATCAGGGGGCAGCCGCTGAAACACACAGGGTTTTAGGAGGGATGCAGGTTTGGGTTGGTGGGGAAAAAAACCTGGTTGGTCCCACCCTGGAAAGTGCTTGATCCAAGAAGAGTATTTGGGGAGGCACATAGGAATGGCCATAATTCTCCAGGTAGGATTGGGTAACTTAATAGGGCATAAGTTATTGTGTACTTAGGGTCGCTTTAAGGTGCCAGCATTTCTTATTGGTAGTCCCCCACTCCCCCCCCCCAAGTATTTAGTGATAGAACTACCCTCAAGCAGGTGCACAAAGTAAGGCAAGCAATGAAGAATGATGCCCAAAACTGTTTAGGAGATGACATAAAGAAGCTCTATCATGCCCTGAATGTATATGATGGAGCAGACCTTGCAATTTGCCCAGGGCTGAATCATGTATTCCCTGTACCATGAACGCACAGATGACAGCAGCTGGAAAGCAACAGGGATATATATATATATATATATATATATATATATATATCTCCTCACTGATAGTGTTACAGCAGTATACAGAACAATGAACTGATTCATATTCATGTGACTGAAATCAATTGGTTCCTACTACTAAACCTCTCTTGAGTCTAGAGACTTGTTAACATTCTTCCCTTGAAAAAAAAATCCATATGAATCATTTATACAGTGCTGAATTATTTAATGGCCAAAGCGGGCAAAATCCTATGGAAAATAAGAACATAACATTCTAGCGCTGGGCTGTGTTGTATATAAATCTGCCCTGTATAATATTCATACATGCCGGCTCTTAAAGGGGAAGTCCACCCTAAATCAATTTTTTTTTCATAGTGCAATACTTCGCAGCTTACCAATATGTATTAACGTTTCAGTCGTCCTGTGGTTTTAAAATTAAGTCATTGCAATTAAAAGTAGCATTTGTTTTTCCTTTTCTGCTCTCTGGTTCTAACTCATGAACAGTGTAGCAGGTATCCCTTCTCCTCCAGGTCTGTTTATCAGGTGGCGCCTGCCATGTTGTTTCAGGAGTCAGAACCAGCAGGGAATATGAACAACCATAGAGAGATTCAAAGAATCTTAAGGAAATATTTTCAGCTTCCAAGGATAATACATTTTCACCCAAGAATAGAAGCAAATGGATACCAGATGCAGCTATTGGCCAGATTTTAGCCAGCCAACATTTATTGCTGCTCTGCACTGCTGGCTCCAACAATAAAGATCAGGAAGGTCACATGTAGGGTTGACACCTTTTCTGGCAAAAACTACCGGCCTTCCTATATTGTTATGGTTTTTCCCCTATAAATAACATTGGCTTCAAGCAACATTTTTACTGGCCAGGCCAGTAAACTACTGGCCAGGTGGCAACCCTAGTCACATGACATACTATAGAGACGACTATCACAGAGATTAGGGCGTAGGCACAAACCAGACCAGGAATGGGAAACACAGAGAATGAAACACAATACCCCGCAACCATAGCTCTGTGGTGCCACAGATGGAAATGATCTACACTGGAGGGTGGAATTTATGGTCATCCTGTACTAATGAAATAAATAACTGCGAGGACAGTCTGTAACCCACACATGGTTCTCCTAAAATAGTATCTTCTAACAGGAACTAGGTCTTGGCAATGGTACTCCTGTAATGCTTTATGACTCTGCTGGATCCTTATGTTTCAAACAACAATGTTTTAATAGAACTATTGTTCCTAGTACCGTTGCCTGCTGTGAACTTTAAGTCCCACTTCCAATACACTTGAGCTCTACATACTGTAACGCTTTTCTGGGCTATTTAACCAGATTAGGTATGGTGTCCAGCTTTTAGTAGAGCATGGGTTACATTTGCGACATCTACACATCAGGGCAGGGCCTTCGCCAAGTGGAAGCTATCCCTTAAGAGGTAGTATAACTACAATACCCAGGCAGACCTGTACAATAAAGATAATGGGCGCCAGGAGATTCTTAACGGAACAGTAACTTTTATTTAGCACACAGGTTACAACAGGTTTTAAGTATACTCACAGAGTATCGGATGCAGATTTATCAGTCAGTAATCACACTCTTGGTATGGCTGGGATTAGTGTACCCTTCAAGAAGTGTATCCACAGAATATAGGATCCCCGTGCCAGTGGTGGGGTAGGCAGGCTTTGCTCTAATCCTAACACCCTACTCACTGGTGTCCCTACTCTCAAGGCCTACGGGGAAGCCTTGTAGGAGTTCTATTCCTTCTACTTCTCCTCATTGGAACATAGAACTGTTCAACTACATAAACTCTCTATCTTTCTCCCTCTAGAGAAACTATTAAAGTATCTGCCCTGCTTCTTACTAATCCTCATTCACGGGATTGCCTGTTTCCCGACTCAATCCTCTAACAGTGCTTGTCCTGTTAGGGCACGTGGCTTTACTGGGGCCTTGTTGATCCCAGGCTCAGTGGAACAACCAGCCTGTTCGGTACCAGCAGCCAAAGAGGAATTGGCCACTCCTTCCCAGCACTATAAAACTGTGTGGCAAGAAGTGGTCATAACTCTCTGAGCTATAGCTATTGGATAATATTAGAAGGTGGGACATAAGCTTTTGCCTAGTAACCAGATCATTAGGGACTTCACTCCATAGGTGCTGTATAGAAACCTATGGGTCCCTACAATACTTTTCAGGTTCAGGCTCTCCTTTTGCGGGACAACATTTGGCAAAGTCCGTTTGGTGCCCAATGGCCAGCACCCAGCAACCCTGCCCCAGCTGCCTCTGTCAATCACTTATAGCAGCCCAGGTCACCACTAGGGTTGCCACAGTCTGGTATTTTAGCAGCCTTGGTTAGGCCTAACCCCTTAGTTCACAACATGGTGATAGAAACATGGTAGTGACTTCCTATAGTTCAAGGGATATCCAGGACCATTAGCCTAGTCTGTAAAACATCTGCGAAGGCCAGGGCCATTATTACAAATTTACTGGCAAGGTAGTTGACGGTAATTTGTAATACTGGCCCTCCGGTGGAAACGTACCTTTTCTTCATCTTCTTGCCTTCACAAGACATTGCCTGCCCATTTTGCATGATAACCCCCTGCAGCTCCACCCCTTTTGCATAATAGTCTGCCCCTTCACTTCATTACTGCCCACCCTTTGATTCCTGCCCCCACCACAGACCGATAACCCTAGGGTTGCCACCTTTTCTTAAAAAAAAATACCGGCCTTCCTATACATTTATCGTTTTTTCCTATTAATAACATTGGGATCAGCCATCAAAAATACCTGTCAGGCCGGTAAAAGACCAGCCAGGTGGCAACCCTAGTCATCACATAACGCCTCCCACCCTGTTACACCCTAGGCCAGGGGTCCCCAACCTTTTTTGCTTGTGAGCCACGTTTAAGTTTAAAAAAGAGTTGGAGAGCAACACAAGCATGAAAAAGTCCATGGGGATGTCAAATAAGAGCTCTGATTGGCTTTCTGGTAGCCCCTATATGGACTGGCAGCCTACAGGAGAGAATGTTTGGCAGGACATCTGTTTTTTATGCAACTAAAACTTGTCTCTAAGCCATTAATTAAAAAATAAGCACCTGCTTTGAGGCCACTTGGAGCAACATCCAAGGGGTTGGAGAGCAACATGTTGCTCGCGAGCTACTGGTTGTGGATCACTGCCCTAGGCAGTTGTCTATGCTTCCTACTCCTAGTTCCAGCCTTAACCCTTAGTTCACAACATGGTGATAGAAACATGGTAGGGACTTCCTATAGTTCAAGGGATATGCAGGACTGTTAGCTTTCAGTCTTGACTCCCTTCCTCTCAGAGGGAACCCTAGAATTTGTGCGTTTGGAAGATGGTGGTGGTGACCACATCTGGAATGCTACGAATTGGCGGTCTTTGACCTACAGTCTGGCGGTCTCTAAATAATCTGCTGTGAGCAGTACTTGGTGGGGGGGAGCAGATAAACTCTAGCTAAAGGATATCTCATCCTCCCATTCAAACATGAAGGAGCCCTTAGATCTCCAGTGGTGTCAGATTTAGTGATGACAGCGGCATTGAGGGTCAACGAGGGATACCAGGGGACTGAGCACAGATTATCGGTGTATTATACAGATGAAACCTAACATGGGGGGGGGGGGGTAAAAAACAGGAAATGTTTCTCTATAGATTACTGTTGTTTGTTGTGTTCTGTGTCACTGGCTTACCACTTCTCCTGCTCCCAACCTGATACAGTGACGTGGTCTTAGTGCTGGGCATGGTGCCTCGCTAATCATTTATTGGGCAGAAAAACAAGTTTCATAAACACGTATTTAAAATGATTCCTTTCTTAGTTTAGTCACCACTGTAATCTGTCTGTATCAGTAGTCAGCTCTCCTATTTCCACAATGCCTTTCGTGTCTTGTGATTAATAGACCCCAGCAGCAGAAGGAGAATAACGGAAATGTGCGAGGCGTTGCGTGAACTGAAGCGCTTGATTTCTGTTACGTAGCTTCTGTTGTCGGACAAGCAGTGAAGTGGATAGCACTGGCAGATATTGCTTTCAGTAGCAATTACATTTATATATTACTCGTAGTATCCGTGATCACCCACCAAAAAGTACGGTATGGCGATAGTTTTCTTTGACATTAACTTCTCTTCAGAAATTAATTTAATTGAGAAGCCACAATGTATGGTATTCATGGATGTATCCTGAACATGGCACCTTAGAATCTTAAACCGGTCATATGTGGCCTATTATACCACTTCAGACCAAGATGGGTGCCACAGTATTGTCATATGGGCAGCGTCAGACTGGTGGGGTCTGGATACTCAAGGGCTTCCACATCAGGGTCCTTGCTGCCCCATGGGCCCCCTCCCCAGCTGCAAATCCCTTTCCACCCCCCCTGTTAGTGCATACCTGTGCAAGTCATTTCTTCTTGCGATCAGACGGGGTGGAGGTCAGTAGCACAGAAAACATGAAGGCTGCCAGCTGTGTGGAGCAGATATGGGCACATGAGGGCTGGGGCCCACCTGTTTTTTTCCCCCATGTCCCACTGGCCCAGTCTCGCCCTGTGCATAGGGTCTGCTTGACAGCCAATAACCCTTCAGATATCTAATGGGCAGATTAGAAAAGGATCAGCTTGGCCAACTGACTCTTGACTAATCTGCATAGACCCTCCTTGGCCTGGCTTGTTCCAAAATCAGGCCAAGATCTTATTGTTTCGTAACCAAGCTGGACCTTTTAGATCAGTGATCCTCAACCAGTGGCTTGTGAGCAACATGTTCCTCACCAACCCCTTGGATGTTGCTCTCAGCAGCCTCAAAGCAGATGCTCATTTTTTTAATTCCAGGCCAGGAAGCAGTTTTGGTTGCATAAACACCAGGTGTACTGCCCCCTATAGGCTGCCAGTCCATATACAGTTTACCAAATAGCCATTCACAGCCCTTATTTGCACCCACCAAGAACTTATGTTGTGTTGCTCCCCAATTCATGGGTAAAAAAGTTTAGGGACCTCTATTCTGCATAGTATATGTACAGCAAGACCCCACTACTGCACATCATTGGTATTGAAGTTTCTAATCCATTAGACACAGTTCTGATATTTCTACTGTCTTTCCAGCGGTCATTTTGGGGAGGTGAAGAAATGCAGGGAAAAAAGCACCGGGACCTATTACGCCGGCAAATTTATAAAGACACGGAAATGTAAAGGAAGCCGCCTGGGTCTCGACCGGGACCAGATTGAAAGGGAGGTGTTTATCCTACAGCAGCTGGAACACCCCAACATCATGAAGCTTCACGACGTGTTTGCAAGCAAAGCTGAAACGGTGCTGATCTTAGAACTGTAAGTGGCACTCACTATTCTTCCCCATACTCCCCTTGGCTCAGCTGCTGGATTTCACAGAAAATATCCAGTGGTGAATTTTTTTTTTTTTCAAAAACATGTTCTTTTTATATAGATATCTAAGGATTGCCACATTTCAAGCTTCAACTCTAGACCTGGACCCTTGGTACCTAGCCAATGTCCTGTTGTAACAGTTGTACAAAACTTATGCTAGCCATACACAGATCAACTTGCTTGGCAAGGTCACCAGGCAATGAGTTCCTCACCCAATTTGGTAACATAAGAGGTGAACCAGTTCCGACACATTCAGTTATGTGGTCAACATTAAAGGAATTGTTCAGTATAAAAGTAAAAACTGGGTAA
>CM044445.1:114626588-114637019 GCA_024363595.1 Xenopus borealis
GAGTATCACTCATGTATTATAAGGGATAATGTACCATCTTCTGTAAATTATAAGGATATTAGAAGTCACAAATGCAAAGTGTGATCTCTTCGTATAACTACTCTTGTGATTTTCTTTTGCATTTGGAATTACTGAATAATTTCACTTTTGCATGAACTTTTCATGCAGGTTGTGTTCAGATATTTTACCTGCAGTTAAATTTATTTCTCTTCTCCGACAAAGCCTGAAAACATTATGCTGCTAGAGAAGGACGTGCCCCACCCCAAGATCAAGATCATAGACTTTGGCCTGGCTCAGAAGATTGAAGATGGAACTGTATTTAAAAGCCTTTGTGGGACACCCCAATATATAGGTAAGTTCATTGTCTGACAGCTCAGGAGCTGACAAATCATTCAAGACCTACATTGACCAGGACAGGGATTGGGAATGTCACACTTGTGGTTCGGGCCCTCCTCAGACAGCCCAGCTGAGCGTGATGGCTGGGATCACTAGATCATTTCTGGAGAGAGTTTAAAGATAAAACCAGTGCAGCTCCATACAGTACAGCCTAGGAACCCTTGCAGTCAAAAGTAAACTGCAGAGGCATACTGTATTTTCACCCCTATGGAAGAGCACAAAACCTGAAAGATCAACCCAGGATTCAATATCATGATTAACTCGATGTCTTCATTCTGCAGCTCCTGAGGTCATAAACTACGAGCCACTGGGTCCCCCAACTGACATGTGGTGAGTATCAGTCTCTTTTGTTTACTGCCTCAGACTATCTTTTTATGGGTTTTTTTATTCATTCATGTGTGCTTCTACTGCCCCATAGTGGGTGTGCTCAGATCTACAGTTAAACTGGCTGCACATGCCCAGATTTTATTGGCTGGTCAACCGTAGTCAACCATACTACCCAACCTTCTGGGCATTTGTTACCTCTGGGGGGCTTGCTCTCGGCACACGGATGGTACATTAGAAGTTGAGGAAAAAAGAGTCACCACAGCTTCTCCTTTCCTCCTGTCAAATCAAATTGTTACCGTAAATTGTACTTGTACAAATTGCACAATATCTACCCATTCAGCCAATATATGGTCACCTTTAGAGATGGTTTTAGAATATTTGAATTATCTGATTTTTTTTTTTAAGTTCTACTTTTTTTGTCTCATAGGAGTATTGGAGTCATCACATACATCTTGTAAGTATACTACTGTGAATTTGAATATATTGTACATTGTGTATTGTAATTATCAGGTAACTTGTAGCAGGGAGCAGGAAACTACTAACATGTCCTTGAGTCCGTTTAGTAATATGGTGTTTACAGCACTAAGGTACTGGTGCCTGGAAACAGTAGGTACTGGGAATGGTTAGTACAGGGTTGAGTAAGGTGTTAGTTTAGAAGTATAAATACGCATTTTGCTGGGATCCCCATCAGGCCCCACATTTTTCTCAGGGTCTACCATACCTTATAAGAAGGTGACAGAGATATAAAAACATTGCTGTATCAGCCACAGATCCAAGCAATACTTGTCAAGCTGGGCTTCCAGGAGGAAATATCCAAAAGTGTTGGCTTAACTAGCCCTCAGACTGGGAACCTCCAAGAAACTGATCTGCCCCACCATCAGGATTTCAGCATTTTGGGTACCACTTTTCTGGTGTATCCTCAAGGCAATACAATCTCTTTGATTTATGTCACATGGTGAAATGACCAAAACTTTCTCATGGATTTCAGAGGGAGGCTAAATTCTTTAGTAGATACAAAATGTATTAATGGGATGTGCATTCATGATCAAGATGCAGTTCGTAATTATGGACATTTTCACCCAGCCCATTTACATTTTACAAGTTAAGGTAGTAACATAGTAAGTTAGGTTGAAAAATAGACAAAAGTCTATGGAAAATGCCTTCCTGACTCCAAGACCAGTCCCTGTATCAACCTGTACTATGAGCTATGTTCTCTCACTAGCTAAACACCATCTGACCCCTTCTTATACCTATCAAATGTATCAGCCTGTACCACTGATTCAGGGAGAGAATTCCACATCTTTACAGCTCTCACTAATAATCAGAATGGGTGCCATCTTTTCAGTTTGAAGGACTTAGTTGCGCTTTTCTGGACCATCTTTAATTCAAAAACGTCCTGTTAAACATAGACCTTGATTGTATGTCAATATAATTACCCTACAGACAACTAAACAGTATCTCAAACACCTATACTACCAATCAAGACTCAAATCATGCTAAACCATGCATAATTGCCTATCTCTGATTCCAGGCTTAGTGGGTTATCACCCTTTCAAGGGGAGACAGACCAAGAGACACTGACGAATGTAGTGTCGGGGAACTATGAATTTGATGACCGCATCTTCAAACAGACCAGCGGGATGGCCAAAGACTTCATACAGCAGTTACTGCTGAAGAATCCAAGGTATGCAGCTGGAATATAAAGCACCCTGGCCATTTATTGGTTGATGGATTAGTGCAGGTATATCAACGATTCCCAAACTGTTGATCTGGATAAGAGCAGTGAAAAAACAGGGAAGCAAACTTAATTTGTGCCCTGAATACTGGTAGAATTACAGGATGGCTATTTAATGGCTGTGTCTCTAACACTAGAAGGCTTGTTGTAAACTGACATTAGGTGTGAGGAGGGGTGATGGATAAATATTACTAGGTTAATATCTATTATATCTACGTTATATCGATCTCACCCAAGTTTGGTTTGATGGTCCTTAAAATGTACTTTTTTTCATCATAAAATGCTGATCCAAATGACATTTTGATGGTCTATACTATGGAGAGAGATTCCAACATCCTCCACCAATTGAACACATGTTGGCTTTGGTTATATGGGTTCCTATATCCTTGCCTCTACCTTTCTGAACATCTGGGTGTGGATTTGGAGGGTCTGAATAGCATGATACTTTATATGTATACAGCATTCAATGAACTGCCTGTCTTGTTTTATCTAGGGACCGAATGACCGCCGTAGAGTGTCTGATCCACCCATGGATTAAGGTGAGTGTTCCTAAGAGAGACATATTGTTTTCTTTGTTTTTAATCTGTATATTGAACATCAGAAATGGGGGTTGTATCCAAGTTTGAAATGTTTCAAATTAAGAGCAATATGGCGGCACTCTATTTGCTTATACTTTTTGACCAGTGGCAGCCTTGGTTTAATATACTTAAACCTACATATATACCAAGAAAGCTTGGCTGATAAAGACTTAGAAAATCAACAATGTAATCCACTGTTCCTCCTATGCCCTTTTCAGAGGCACCAAACGTGGCTGTTCACTATCCCCCTTTTATTATTTTTATTTACTGGTTTCTGAGCCCCAATACCTTCTTATGCAGAACTGTAATATAGCAGCCCTAGCATAGAATGTTCCTTCAGAAACAAGACTGCTTGTTTGTAGCCAGTAGACACCTGGGGTAATATAATAATAATAAGAGGTTTTAGGGTTGAGAGACGTTATGAAATGTTCTTCCTGCAGTTGGTGGAAACAGATAATTTACTAGAGTTCCTCGTGTGTTCCTCCCCACAGCCACTAAACCGGAAGCAAGTTGTAAACAGAAGCCGATCATCTATCAACATGAAGAATTTTAAGAAATTTAATGCTAGACGGAAGTGGAAGGTGAGATTTGAGAGAAGGAGAGCATGGCCAAGCCAAATGTGGATAATTTCAATACGTTTCTCCAAATAATGTGCAAGGAGAGAGATTACTTTCCTTCAAATACTATTCTTAACATTCCACCTGTTTTTAGCTATGATTATCAGCATCCTCCCCCTGCTGGTGTCTTTACCTTCAGGACATCATATAAAATGATCTCTCCTTGTCTCTCCGTGCAGCTTTCCTACAACATGGTATCTGCCTGTAACAGGCTATGTCGCATGAGGCTGCTGTGCAACCCAATGAAGAAGGAAGAAGAACTGGTAAGATCTGGACTATAACGTCTTTTTTAGAATGGTTTTTACCTTTGAACAATAACTTAAAATACAGAATGACACATGTATTTCTGTTACAGTCCAGGCCTACAGATACATATACAAATATTATTGATCCCCTACAATCTAATTCATACCTCCATCTCTGTGGAGTCCGCATTGACAAAATCTGTGGGACATTTCTACGTAGCTCAGTCTTCTTTTGTGATTCCTTCTAAACATTTGTTCTTGTTTTCTCTCTCAATCACACATTCAGTATCTCCTCTTCAGATTCTTGCTCCACTCTACTAGGCCTGTCTGATGGGGTACCACAATGTACACTATTCACCTTCCCTCCTATTCTTCATATATACCTCACACCATAAGCAAAGCATCCTATAGACTTCAGTGCCAACTCTATTCTGCTGACACCATCAAACCCCCCTAAATCTATATAATGTATCAGCCTGTACCAATGATTCAGGGAGAGAATTCCACATCTTCACAGCTCTCACTGTAACAAACCCCTTCCCAATATTTAGGTCGGGACCTCCTGGAATGGGTGATCTTGTGTCAGCTGGAAAGACCTACTGGTAAATAAAGCATTAGAGAGATTATATGATCCCCTTATATATGTATACAAAGTTATCTTATCACCTCTCAAGTGCCTCTTCTCCAGAGTGAACATCCCCAATTTGGCCAGTCTTTCCTCATAGCTAAGATTTTCCATACCTTTTACCAACTTAGTTGCCCTTCTCTGTACCCTCTCTTATACAATAATGTCCTGTTTGAGTGATGGAGACCAAATCTGTACGGCATATTCTAGATGGGGCCTTAAAAGTGCTTTTTAAAGTGTAAGAATGACCCCTCCTCCCGTGACTCTATGCCCCTTTTAATACAGCTCAAGACCTTATTGGCCCTTGATGCTGCTGATCGTCATTGCTTGCTACAGACAAGTTTATCATCTACAAGGAGTCCAAGGTCCTTTTCCATGATGGATTTGCCTAGTGCAGTCCCATTAAGGGTATAAGTGGATATTTTTACATCTCAGGTGCATGACTTTACATTTATCAACATTGAATCTCATTTGCCACTTAGCTGCCCAGATTGCCAGTTAGTCAAGATCCAGTTGCAAGTGCCACATCCTGGATGGAATTAATTGGGCTGGATAGTTTTGTGTCATCTGCAAACACTGATACATTACTTACAACACCCTCCCCTAAGTCATTAATGAACAAGTTAAATAAAAGTGCACCCAATACCGAGCCCTGAGGGACCCCACTAAGAACCTTAACAGCCCACTCTGTACCAGATCCTTTAGCCAGTTTCCTAGCCATGTGCAAGTGACTTCATTAAGCCCAACAGACCTTAGTTGTGGGCACGGTATCAACAGCTTTGGCAAAATTCAAATAGATCACATCCTACCTGCCTCCTACTGTCCAATATCTTACTTACCTCATCACATGATCCCTTTCAGTCCTGTCTCCTTCTTCTATGTTATATCGCAGTTACTTGACCCTTCCACGTTGACAATTTCACCAAGGCTCATGTTCACACCTTTATTATATCTGACTACTTCTACTCTACCAGCTCTCTCCACTGCAGTCAATAATAAACTCTTTCACCAGAAACATCTGCTACTACTAACAGTTGCTACTCTTCTGCCTCTCAACTCTGTCAGTCCCTCTACTGGCTTCCTATAACTTCCCAGATTAAATGACAACTCATACTAATCACATACTTAAAGTCTTGTACAAGCTTAATTCTCTTTGCATCTATCAAACCATCCCCAACCACATTTCACTTTCACTACCTCATATGATGGAGGTCTTTAGGGCTTCTCCAATGCAGTATACATTTTTAGAATTCCCTTTCTCATTCTGTAAGACTGTAGAAAAGCCAATGAAAACAGAATTGATTGCACACATCTCTGTATTAAACTTGGTTTTCTAGTGGGGAACTTCTGAGACCAACGTCTCCACTGACAGAACATTACAACAGAACCTGAGTAAGTTGCACCAGTTAGGGTCACATCATCAGCAGGTGTGGTACCAACCCTACATAGCATAGTAGAAAAATAGGCAAGTTCCTCTGTAACTATAATTCCAATACAGTTTTGTCACCACAATATATAAATCCTGAGCCCAAGGTGAATTTTATTTCCATGGGCGACAGACTCCATACCTGTGTGTTCATCTTTCATGCTGGCAAAGGAAAGGGTATGAGGTTGAGGTAGACTGGAAACTTTTGATATCAGTACGCCAGTCTCCTGTAGTCTAACACCACCTCCTGCTCAGTGTGAAGACTGAATACACAGATCATCTTTATAAGAGGCAGGAGGTCTCAGGTGGAGCACCCGGGGAAAGAAAATGGCAGCCTGGCACCTTGTTTTAACTATGGGTTAGAGAAGAGAAAAAACTATTTAGGACCAGTTTACAATGATACAATCAGTTGACTTTGGTCAGAATATCTTGCGTTATGTTGTTTCAGAGGCAGTGTGAAAGTGACCAAGAGGATGAAAAAACCAAACCCGTAACACTTTTACGCAGGCGCTTGAGCAGCTGTTCTTGACCAGACTCGGTAACCTCCATCCTCAAGCATGTGCCGCCCTCATACTTATGTCGGCAGCCAAGAAGTCCAGAGGAAGTCCCTCAAAGATGGGTTGCATGGAGAAACCATGGAGACTGAAGGTGCATTGCTACTGGAGAGAACCAAGTGGGGGCATTTGGCAAGCGCCTTACACCTCACTTAACATGAGAACTTGCATGTGACTCCATTAGGTTAATCAACACAATGCAAAATACAAGTTTGTCGCATGGCTTTAACCTTTGCTGTCTGAGGAATCCAGCAAACCTCTATGATTTCATCAACAGCAGCAAACCAAACCCGCCTGAGTCCTGACAGGAATATACGACCGAGTGCTTTTACTTTATCACAATGAAATTATATATTATTATCATGTGACAAATGCATGTTTTCAGAACTTTCAGCGAAAAACCAGTATTCTGCCCTCATAAAGAGTTTATTTTATTAATAACATTAACCTCCTCCTGGATACATAAGTGTGGCCTTCTTTTCCCCCCCTTGAGTTTTTATGATTATTTTAATTCTGCTGAAGCAGGTGGTTTTTTAAGCCATTATTTTTATGTGAAACTTGCATTTGGTCTTATTCACAGTAAAAATTTACATTTTCTAAGAAAATATTGTATGTTGGTCTGTGTATTGGATAGTGTTAGACCAGTGATCCCCAACCAGTGGCTTATGAGCAGAATGTTGCTTGGAGGCAAGTTTTTGTTGGCTACCAGTCCACATAGGTTGCTAGCAAATAACCAATCACAGCACTTATTTGGCACCCCAGAAACATATTTCATGCTTGTCTTGCTCCCCAACCCCTTTTATATCTGAATGTTGCTCACGGGTGAAAAAAGGTTGGGGAACATAATTTAAATCTGCAATGTTTTCACCCAAATATTGAACCAAACTATATCTTGCAAGCTTGAAATTTGAGGAAAATAACATCTATTGTCAACAAAAAAAGGCTTTTAGAACCCCTTTATAGCCACCTTTAGCTTGACTTGATGAAATACTTAGGTTTCCACCAAATCAAAATGAGAATCCTAAATTTTGGATCCATTTGATAAAAAAAATGAATAAGGGCGGTGGCACACATGCATATTCAGGGAGATTAGTTGTCCAGTGACTAATTTCCCCGAAATCCTTCCTGCCAGCATAGAATGCGGGAAGACATATGGAATGCTTCAGTTTTTCTGAAGTTGCCAAAGTTTCCTTGTAAGGCAGCTTTGGGCAAATTTGGAAAATGAACAGATCTGAATGCCATCCTGCTAGTGATTAGCATTCTTGCCGGCAGGAAGGCATTTTCGAGATTAGTCGCCCCCAGTAGAGGAGATTTTTCGTTGGCAACCATTCTCCCTGTGTGCCAACCCCATAAAGGTGGCCATACACAGGCAGATTTAAGATGATGATTTCAAACTCCGTTGCAAGGGGCCCACCAATGGGCTTGCCGGACTGTTATCTGAAAAAAGTTCTGAAAATCCGTCAGATGAACAGCATTAGAATGCTAATGAGGTATCATCAGAGTAAACAATACAATCAACTCACCCACATGTAGGTGGTCAAATCAGATCTAGATCCTCTGTGGCAGCCTTACCATATGAATAGTCATGTAAAACCACCTTTAATGAAATTATGACCATATTGGACATTTTAATTTAAATTTACCAATCCCTGATACTAAGAAGACATTTGAAGATTTTTAAGAGAAAATATTCAGGGTTTTAGAGGATAACCCTATAGAAGTGATCCCCAGCCAGTGGCTAGTGAGCAACATGCTACTCCCAGTGGGCTCAAGGATGATACTTATTTTTGAATTCCAGGCTTGGAGGGGTTTTTTTCGAGATTCATTATAGCCCGAATCCAAAAATCCAAAATCTCAGACCTGTCGAAATCCTGTATAAGTCAACAGGAGAGGCATCTATCTCAAATTGAAGTTATTGGGGTGGGCTTTGGAAGTGTCACCAGAAAATTGAACACTTGAAAATTGAAACTTGAAAAAAATCGATCGTTTTGGGAATTAGAGCAATGCCCGGAAAATTTAAGCAATTTGGGTTTTCGTTCAAATTTTATCGTTTTCGTCTGAGATCTGATTTGTTTTTAAATGAATAAATCAGCTGGAGTCAAACAGGGGAGTTTGGCCGTGTTTTTCTTTTAAATAAAATATATAATGTAATATATGTGGATTTTAGTAAATTACCTAGGTGTACTGCCAAACAGAGTAGTTATGTGCTGGTCAACCCATGGGTGGGGCGGGTTCGGGTTGAATATTGGGTGTCCATGGTGGATACAGGTTGTGTGTGGTATTGTAGCGCCTCAGTATAACCCGCACCTGACCTGTACCTGCCATGGATACCCAATATTCAACCCAAACCCGCCACGACCTGCACATCACTAAAACAAAGCCTCCTGTAGTCCACCAGTCAACATAGGGGCTACCAAAAGGTCAATCACAGCCCTTATATTACATCATCCAGGAACATTTTTCATGCTTGTGTTGCTCCCCAACGTTTTTTACATCTGAATGTTCCTCACAGGCAAAACAATTTGGGGACCCTAGTCCTATAGATAACATCAAGAGATATCTGTTTGTCAGGAGTCTCTGTGATATAAGCCCCTCTCAGCTGGTGTCTCACAGTAAAAGGCTCTTCTCACTGTAATTTGCACCTCAACCCTAATTTACCTGCTACATTGCAATGCACAGAATTGTCACCCAAAGTCCTTTGATATCGTCCGAAGCAGTGGAACATTAATCACAGCAAATGGATGGACACAAGAGGAACAGGGTTCAGGCATGTGGCAATTGAACCACAGATGTTGGCTGGTACCACCAGGGCCAGCGCTATTATTGTAATCTAATAACAAATTACGTTGTAGAAGATGGTTTATTGTCCATATATCAATGACTTTGGTAAGCATTGATCAATGAGACTCAAGTCCAAATGTGCTCTTAGTTCTTCCATATACTGTAGTTGTGCTCAACGTTGATCAGTCCTTCCTACGTTCCTGCATGTATGGATTTCCTCGCTGTTATCAAGGTAAGTGAATGAGCCCTATTGACTTTTGCTCACTAGGCTGAGGTGGGCTGAGAGATGGCACATGAGGATTAATGTGGATAGGTATTGAGCTTTTAGGCTGTAATAACAAGGAGCTACTTATAGCTCAACAATATGACTATGAAGATTCTCATTCATCCATGTCATGGTATATCTAACACAAGTAACTCAAAACAACTGAACATGCTGAGAAAGTTTAATGAATGAACAGGTATCCAGTATTCCAAGGAAAGAATTGAGTATAACAAACTAGGCCACAGCTCTCAATGCCAGGCAGCAGCTGCACAGACCAATAGATTGTTAGTGTGTATAAAAAGAGGGTTGAATCCAGTGATTATTCTGCCACTGTATAAATAATTGACTGTGACATTTTCATTATGGAGTAAAGACCTGGACAATCATCTAAATCAAGGGTCCCCAACCGCGGACATTCCTGAACTGGGCCGCCAAGCCTAGCCCGCAATTAACACGGGCACCGAATTGGATGCCAGCACGCCCAAATTGCCTTTAAACTGGTCCCTGGACCAAAGTTGGGGACCCCTGATCTAAATCAATGGGGCCAACTATACATTATGTGAATTAACTTTTTGTCTCAGGGGATTATAAGCATTTGGCCATATGACCTGTCTGTAATAGTTAATATCTGGTTGGGGTAAAGTAATTATTACAGTAAAGTAACATTTACAGTAGCTCTTACTATGGTTACTAGACTTATAGTACAGTTAGCCTTTATTACATTACTCCTTTGTGGGGGTTCTAACTACCGAGCCCAAAAAAGGGACCATTTACTACCTGCAGGATAAGGGGCAAAGTGCAATAAACACGCACAATCAACTATTTTTATGCAGTTTACACTCTGTCCTGTGGGTAGAAAAATTGCCAAAGGTCTGTGCACTC
>CM044445.1:114648793-114678431 GCA_024363595.1 Xenopus borealis
TTTAACAACACGAGGGCCCACTGACCCTGGGCCCACCGGGAGTTTTCCTGGTATCCCGGTTGGCCAGTCCGACACTGTGCCAAATGAGAGAAACCAGAGCTTTATCCAGCACCCCGTTCCATCCCCAACAGGAGGAGGAAGTTCTCCTGCAGATATCCTGAAGAACAGAAAGATGTTTGTAGCTAGAGTAGTCATATTAAACTATGGCAGGAACCATTATGGCTGACTGGTTAACCTGTTACCCAAAACCCCTCCATTCATGTGGCAAAAGTCGGTAGACTCTTTTTTTGGTTTATACTAAGAGCACAACTATAAATGACGCTTTGTTCCCACCAGCCACGGGCCTGAAAGAACAACAGACTGGTAAAGTCCTGTATGGATAGCAAAGGTACAGCCATGACGCTATGGGTTTGTTCAAGTAGAAGCTGTTGCATTTTACTTATCAGTCAAATTTCTGGTGATTAATAGTAACTGCCTCTCAATTGCAGGTTTTTTGTCTTTATTGCAATTTTCAATATACTTTCCCTTCTTTATAAGATTTCCTTCAAACTATTGTTAAAATTTGGTTGGCCCCAGCAAACTTGAACTTGAACAATGACTTGTGCATGTGTATCAAGCGTTCATTGGCCAAAGGGGAAGGTGGGTTGATGACTTCTATGCATATGTGCTTGGGTAACGGTAATGATAGCTCCTGAAGCTATTGGTCATCCAAGTGAATGAAGGACCCAGTAGTGGCTGTTATGCCGAATTTCTACATATATATATGTATATTTTTATACGAAGTACACGTAAATAATGAATAAACAGAATGAAAATGAAAACAGAATAATGATCAACTCAATAACGTCATCTTGTGTTAATTATCGGCTCTGACTAATTCTTAGCTTACTAAATACTGCCGAGGACACCATGATCTCTATGTCATTGTTATCTGCTCTGTTACCCACTGTTCTAAACCTCTTTTTATTATTTTGGCTACAATGAAATTGGAACAGCGACTTTAAAGCGATCCTGTCATGGGAAAAAGTTTTTTTCAAAACCCATCAGTTAATAGTGCTACTCCAGCAGACTTTTGCAATGAAATCCAATTCTCTAAAGAGCAAACAGATTTTTTTTTTATATTCAGTTTTGAAATCTGACATGGAGCTAGACATATTGTCAGTTTCCCTGCTGCCCCCAGTCATGTGACTTGTGCCTGCACTTTAGGATGGAACTACTTTCTGGCAGCTGTTGTTTCTCCTACTTAATGTAACTGAATCAGTCTCAGTGGGACTTGGCTTTTACTATTGAGTGCTGTTCTTAGATCTACCAGGCAGCTGTTAACTTGTGTTAGGGAGCTATTATCTGGTTACCTACCCATTGTTCTGTTGTTAGGCTGCTGGGGTGGAAGGGAGGGGGATGTTTTCACTCCAACGTGCAGTACAGCAGTAAAGAATGACTGACATTTATCAGAGCACAAGTCACATGACTGGGGGCAGCTAGGAAACTGACAATATATCTAGCCCCATGTCAGATTTCAAAATTGAATATAAAAAAATTCTTGCTCTTTTGAAAAGTGGATTTCAGTGCAGAAATCTGATGGAGCAGTACAATTAACTGATGCATTTTGGGGAAAAAAACATGTTTTCCCATGACAGTATACCTTTAAGAATTGCTCTGATTTGAAGCTTACATAGAAATTGTGCATCTTGCTTCTATCATTTACACTTTGCTCTTAGACTGATGTTTCAGGGGTAAAAACAGATTTAGTAAAGCTGAAATCAACAGATGGGTTTGAAGGATTTAGAATAGATCATATGAGGTCTAAGGTCTTTAAGTTGTGTAGCCCTTGTATAATGAATAGAAGGTCTGAGTCTTGCAGATAGAGTAGCTGTCAGGCTTTTTCAGATCAAGACCCCCTTGGATGGGCAACCTTTGTTCAGTGTCCCCCTTAGCTCATAACCAGGTAATGATATAGGAAAATAGTAGTGTTATCAGTATCATGAATCTGTAGTTCCAAGAATATCTTCAACATCACCCCGAATTGGCCTTCATGGTAGACTTGCAGGTGTATGTAGAAAGGCAAAAGGGAGGCACAATTTCACCCCTCGTTTGATTTTTTTATAGGGATCCTCATGTTAATTATCAACCTGTTGCATGTTACTCCCAGTGGCCTCAAAGCAGGTGATTATTTTGAAATTCCTGGCTTGGAGGCAAGTTTTTCTTGTTGAAAACCATGTGTACTTTCAAACAGAGCCTCTGGTAGGCTGCCAGTCCACATAGGGGCTACCAAAAGCCAATCACAGCCCAAATTTGGCATCCACAGAAACCTTTTTCATGCTTGTATTGCTCCTCAACTCTTCATATTTGATTGTGGCTTAAGGGTAAAAAAGGTTGGGAATCCCCCACAATTTTCTACCTGGTTATTATTCTTACAGTGTCGGATCTGTTAATTGTCCCTGACATTTTAAAAATAAATAAAAAGGAAATTGAAAAAAGAACAATTTTACATATATTTTCTCCATTTCAAATTTGAAAGAAGACCAAGACCTAGGTATCGTCTAATTCTGTTCCTTTCTGTCTTCCTTTCCATTAGTTTGTGGCAGCATGGATATACGCAACGATGTATCCCAGTTCCGCAAGCTGGAGAACTGTACAGTCATTCAAGGAAACTTGCAGATCCTGCTCATGTTTGGTACCAAACCTGAAGACTTCCGTGGTTTACGCTTTGAACGCCTGACCATGATCACTGAATACCTACTTCTCTTTCGAGTCTATGGCTTGGAGAGTCTTCGGGACCTCTTTCCCAACCTGTCCATCATCCGAGGCACAGATCTCTTCTTTCATTATTCACTGGTGATCTTTGAGATGCCCCATCTAAGGGACATTGGCCTCCATAGCCTCACAAACATCCTAAGGGGGGCTGTGCGTATTGAACGCAACCAAGAACTGTGTCACATTTCCACCATTGACTGGAGCCTGTTGTCAGAGTCAGTTGAGAATAACTACATTGTAGGGAATAAGCCTGTGGAGGAATGTGCTGATGTCTGTCCAGGAATACGTGATTTTGGGGAGACCTGTGTAAAAACCCCCATCAATGGAAATGTTGAGTCCCGCTGTTGGACTTCCACCTCCTGCCAGAAAGGTAAAAAGTGTTGCTTTGGGTGCAGTTAACAATTTTTTGGTATAAATAGTATAGATGGGTCCTTGCTAACTAGTTATAATAAGGAATAATGTATAAAAGTCTCAAGGTGCCCATACAAGGGTGTACTTGTAAAGGCATGCATGCTCCAAGTTGAGATGAGTTGAGTTTGCTCATTCCAATCTACCAATTCCTTATCCATTCAAACATGAGATACAAACATGCAGAGAAGGAATGATCTAGATACACAATAAGATATTGCCTCACACTATACATTTAAAACCTGTGGTTCCCAGCTTGTGTAACTGGTTTCCTAGGGGGAAACCTGAGCGTTGACAATGGTGGCTCAATCTGAAGAATAGTTAGGGTGTAATTTTTAGGGTGAGTAGCAATTTGCACACCTAGATACGCCCAGGTGCCCATTGAGCACTGGAAATGAAAGTGTTCTAGAAGCTGCTGAAGCTTATTTGTTGTTGATGTACCTCTGCGCATAGTCACTCTATTAAACTGCAGTAAGTTACTGCTTTCCCCCCATATTTATCCCTGACTTGGAAATACGATCTGGGTCTCTATTCAGGCAGCAGGCTACATGTTTACTGAAAATGGCTCTATTCATGCTCTCTGTGTTTACTGTAAATACACCATCTGGTTTCTCTCCCTGTTCTACTGACCCTTCAGAAAACACTATTTGTGTAATAACCACCCAATTAGCACTGATCAAAGAACATCATTAAATATATTGGCTGGTGCACTTTTTCTGTTTCCATGCAAAGAAGAGAACCGTCATTGGATGAATATTTTGAAGATTGATTACAACTAATTAGGACAGCATTAAAGGGACATTGTGATCCTAGCCAGATTAGATTTTTAAACTTTCCTGATTAATATCTAGCTTATTTGTAGCCAGATATCAATTGGCAGGACATCACAGGGGTCCCATAAATGGTCTAATAAGCTGTTGCCACCTTGATAAGCCATTGTATGGCCTGGTGCAAGATGTCAATGTAAGTGGGCAGATCAGTGGTAGAACCTTGAGGAAGCAAGCTATCAAGGATGCAGGGATTGGGGACATAACTGGATAGGTTAATGAGTTGGTCCTTTTACTCTACCACAACAGCTAGTGGTTCTGCTGACCAGTGTGAGACTTTACATGGCATAGTTGGTCACATTGGGTTTTGCTATGCTTTCTCACTCTTCCCACCTGCCAGCACTGATTTTCTCCCTCCAGGGATACTTGGATTAGATATAGCCACTCTCCTTGTAATGTACAGGACTTTCCACTAGAAGTTTCACTATATGTAGAAGCTGCCATACTGCATCCTCTGCCAACCTTACATGAAGTAGATAGGGATAGTAAGAAAGTATGAGAGTTTTCAGTTATATAAAACCAAATATGCAGCCCTCTAGCTGCTTCTGCACTAGATTTTTCAGTACCCATGTAGAAACTTCAGATAGCCTTGGATTCTGGGAGCTGTAATTCAGCAAAGCCTGGATAGATTCAAGTATTGCCATGGCAAGTGTGGAATCATCTGCATATATGTCATCTACAATGCCACCAGGAGGAACTGGTCCCAATACTTATTGTTTCTCTTGATTCTCTTTCTTAGTCTGACAGAACACTTGGCATCTATAACAACTGAGCTGGGTTCTACCTCAATCTTAACAAGCCAAGCTCCCTAGTCT
Source organism: Xenopus borealis (assembly GCA_024363595.1). Taxonomy (NCBI): domain Eukaryota; kingdom Metazoa; phylum Chordata; class Amphibia; order Anura; family Pipidae; genus Xenopus; species Xenopus borealis. The sequence goes on from CM044445.1 coordinate 114,653,598, forward strand.
TGTCACATGGAACAATAATAAAGCTACTCGTGGCTGGCATGCTTTCAGCTCTAGTAGTGGGTGCAAGGCAAGCTGCATCCCTTGTCATTCAATGAGGAGTTATGAAATGGTAGATCTGCCATAACCCTAGAACAGTGATCCCCAACCAGTAGCTCGCGAGCAACATGTTGCTCTCCAACACCTTGGATGTTGCTCTCATTGTCCTCATAGCAGGTGCTTATTTTTGAATTCTAGGCTTGGAAGCAAATTTTAATTACATAAAAACTAAGTATAGTACCAAGCAGAACTTCCTGTAGGCTGCCAGTCCCAAAGGGGCTACCAAATAGCCAATCACAGCCCTTATTTCGCAACCCCAGGGACTTTTTCATGCTTGTGTTGCTCCCCAACACTTTTTACATTTGAATGTGGCTCACGGGTAAAAAAGGTTGGGGATCCCTGCCCTAGAATAACATCAATAACCATGCATGGTCCAACTGCTTAGGGTTCTGGCACACAGAGCAGTTCTGAAATCTCTGTTTTTAGGCAATGTCCAAAGCCATCCACCCACTGTATTGGAATTGGCAGAACCCTTTACCAAGTCCTTATTGTCTTTTTATATGCAATTACCATGCAGTCAATAGAATGGTTTTGGGTACCTTGGCTCCATTTATTTGGCCTTCATAAATAACACAGCCCTCATTCCATATGCTCCACAGCAGTACCCCCTGCCATTTATGGGAAGCTGTTTTGCTCTGTTCAGCTTGGTGGGACAGGCAGAGAGTCCATCAGTAGGTGCAGATATCAACAGAAGCCTCATAGTGATAGGTAGACTGTGAGTGAGGTAATGTGGGGAGCAGTTGATGGAACAGAGGGTGGGCTTAGACCCATTGTCTCAGAAGATCTCACTAGAGCAGGGTTTCTCAAACTGTGGAGCTGTGTAAAATAGCGCTTAGGCTGAAAACCAGTTTAAGAAATAATGGTTCTTTGCCCTCCTACATACACCTGAAACTCCACCTTGAAGGTATATTAGATATTTTTGAAACTATGACTGATTTACTAATTTTTTACTATATCTGCACCCATTTCATGAGCTAAAAGCATCCTGGCCAAAGCTTGGACGTTCAATGGTGGCTTGAACTGGAAAAGTTTAAAACCAATGCACTAGGATAACCAACCAACAGCTTGGATAGTTGCATGTGACACAAAACAACCTTCAGCAGGGAAAAGTGACCCCTAGTGGTTGTTTGCACATATATCAGTTTACTGAGTAATGTTACAAAGCAGATAGGAAATTCAGTGCTTCCTTCTTTTTCTATATGAAAAGTTTATACCCACTAGGGTTGCACAAAGCCTGTACCATAAAACATTGGCAGTATAGGTATTCCCTTGTACTAAACAGGATTCAGCAGGAACAGTTTGCTCATAGCCCATACAGAGAGATTCCCAGGCCCGGATTTGTGGAAAGGCCACATAGGCCCGGGCCTAGGGTGACAGGATTTTAGGGGGCAGCATGCTGCCCAGCCACACCCACATTGGTTCAGAAACACTGGGGATATGCTGGAGATATGATAGTCTTTTAAATTTACCATGCATCAATCCCCATTGCTCCGGTCCTGATAATGAAAATTTGCAAATAAAGGACAGAGTATGTGGGCGACGAACAGCAGTGGGCCTAGGGGCGACCACCATGTAAATCCGGCCCTGGAGATTCCATAAGACTATAGCAGCATAGGTATTCCCGTGTACTAAGCAAAATTCAGCTGGAACAGCCCCTACAATTGCTCAAAGCCTGTACAGAGAGATCCCATAAAACTATGACAGCATAGGTATTCCCCTGTACTAAGCACAATTCAGCAGGAACAGGCCCCTAAGTTGCTCATAGCCTGTACAGCAAAGTATCATGAAACTATGGCAGCATAGACTATGAAGATTTACATTCATCCAGGTCATGTTATATATAATATAAGTAATCCTAAAACAACTGGACTTGCTGAGTAATCATTGAAGACGTTTCACAACTGAAGTTGAAATGAAGAAGCTGCTCGAATGAGTAGTAAAACATCTTCATTGATTACTCAGCAAGTTGTTTTAGAATTACTTATATTTGATATGGCAGCATAGGAAGTCCCCCGTACTAAGCACAATTCAGCATGGACAATCTGGAGTATATACAGAGAATCCTGAGACTGAGGTCACCTCTCTATAGCTGCAATAAATCATATGATGCCATTAATCACAGGCACATATTATATTCAACTTTTTGAATCCAGGCTGGTATTATGAGATAGAGAAAACTCTTATTTGCATGCTACTGATGATGAGGCTTATGTCTGAATAACCTTATCTGTGTACACACTAGCACTGGGCATTTAACACCTGAAATACAGATGTTTCAGGGTTCAGTGCCAGGGATGATATGCTGAATCATCATTTTGTTTTTAAAGTAGAAATTGACGCGATAGTATGTCAGCTGTACATATATTAATATTAATAAATATTCTCTACATATTTTAATGTATACGTAGATATGAGAGTGGCCATATCTGTAGAGTGCCTCCCATTCTGCTTTTCTCCAGAACGCAATTGAAAATGCAATAATCTCTTGGAGTCAGTAACCCCCTTTGCTATCCATTAGGCAGAATAATAAACAGTTGAGCGATAAGGGTTAGAAATGAGACATAAAGGTTACAAATGAAAAAGGAAGCTAAAAAATTACCGGAGCGGCATAAGAAGGTAAATAGAAGAAAAAAAGATCAGAAAAGGACACAATTCCTACTGTCAAATGTTATAAGGCATTTAGTTGAATAGTAGAGAAGATAAAGGCCACCCTTGTCTAGAGTTTCCCATGGGGTCTAACACTAGTTCAATATATTTACTACAGATATGGGATCTGTTATCCAGAAGCCTGTTATACAGAAAGCACCAATTAATGGAAAGGCCGACTCCCACAGACTCCATTTTATCCAAAATAATCCACATTTTTAAAAATTTCCTTTTTCTTTGTAATTATAAAACGGTAACTTGATCCAACATAAGAGATAATTTATTCTTATTGATGGCAAAACTAGCCTATTGAGTTTATTTAATTTGCATGATTTCTAGCAGCCTTAATGTATAGAGATAAAATTACGGAAATACCCATTAACTGGAAACCCTGGACCCTAAGCATTCTGCATAGCAGTAGATGCTATGCTAAGAGTAAAGATTAGTGCTTTGCAGCCGAGTGCCTCTATCTTTCTGTGTATCCACAGCAGGACATGCCAAGTATTTGAATTAAAAAAAGCTCTGGTTACCTCTCTTCTTTATTTACTTGGTGTTAGGCACGTAATGCTAGTTATTCATAGGATCGACCTTCAAAACTCAGCCTTACAACAAGGTGAATTAAACGTTAATCCCAGTCTAAAGTTGACCTGGGGCAAGGGGGGTTTTGCACAGTGATGTTGGAGCTGCACACTCTCCATAATAAGTATCAGGTTTTGCAATTGTTTCATTTTAGGACCGGGGATGATGTATGTCCGTGTTATTGTCTGGGTATGAAGTTGCTGAAAATCCTTTCATTTATTGATTTAAATCTGAGCATAAAGTATGAACAGAGAAAGTTATTGAATGCATTTCTTCTGACATTGAATAGTATTGTTTGTGATAGCCATAAGGCCTTTAACATGAAAGATATTACTATAGAAAGATATTACTATCCGAACTGCTGGGCTGTTGACCCCTGGGTGGCTTGGAGCATTGGTGGGGGAACTTAGCTTAAAGGCCATTGAGTGTCAGATTTTGGGTAATTGCCTATATGCTCTCCTAGATACATCTGAAAGTTCAGTTTGGTCAGTTATGGTGAGAATTAGGGTGAACAGTGGTGTAACTACTGGGGAAGCAGAGGGTGTAATTGGACCAGGGCCCGCACCCGCTCAGGGGTTCCCGGCAGCTCGAGCACTGCTGTTTCTGGACAGAAAACTTTGTGTAGGGTGGGGAGGGTGAAAACTTATCTGCTGCCCCATATATTTTCAAAAAATATGGTTGAATGACTGATACACCAAGGTTTTAAAATAAATGTGTGATCTTGTTATGAGCTAAAAGGGGCCTTAACCAGAAGCTGACTCCGCAAACTGGTCTTGAACTGAAACAGTCCAGCGACCGTTGGCATAGGGGAATATAGTTCTGCAGTTACAACCTTCTTTCCGCTCCATAATTACTATTTTTCCAATAGATATGGAGAGTTCATCTGAGGTGAACTTAACGATTGTACTGTAGGTTAGATTAAGTGATCTCTATGTATAAATACAGTGTACATATATTATCTGAAAATCCTTCCATGCCAGTGGAAGTTATGGGTCTCTCTGATGGGTTGGGGGACCTATGGAACTTAAAGTTATAATGTATTATAAAATATGGCATCCATAGTGCTTTTTTATTAGTTATTACTTTGCCTTTTCCTCATAGGCCACATTGACTAGCTTGTTCTTCCTGATGTTGATCCATTGAATCAACCTACACTTTACCTAGAAGAATTCAGCATCAACCAATGTATTTTAGATTTTTTAGTAACAAATAAATGGAAATGTTAGTTCTTCAGGCTTTTTGTTTCTTGCTAATCTTCTCGCAGTCTCTCAGGTGCACAAAAAATCTCCAAATTCAAAGAAAGACCAGCTCTTGTGATAGGTTATTGCAAAAGTGTTTACCTTTTTACTTTTCACGATCATAAATATAGTCCAGAAGAAAAAAAAAGTTTTTCAAATTGGTGCTATAGATATTTTTGTGTTTAAATCCAAAACACCTCCACCTATTGGCCAAAAGCCTAATTAAAAACCACCGGTTTGGTACAGCAAGTATACAGAGGTCCAGGTCGAGTAAGACCATGCAATCTCACTTACTGTATCTACCTGTTTAGGTTGAAGAGACAGTAGTTGTTCAGCTGAATCAAAGGTCCCAATGGGATTTATAAAAAATTATCAAAAAAGTGGATTTTTGTTATGTATGGGGAAACGTATTATGCCAGCCTTCATCTTCACTAAGCTAACCCTGTTAAATCTCATAATGGTTTGACTTTCCAACGAATGTTTCTAAGGTCTCTGGGTTCTGTTCTCCATGTTGCCTCATGTGCTGAACTCTTTGCTGTGTCCCTGTATTTTCAATTGCTTTCTGGGTGTCAATGGAATCCTTTCGTTGCTGCTGACTCCAAACCCAAATCTAATTGCCTTATGGCGTTTACACAGCCTTTGTCAATGTTTGATCACCTTCAGTCTGAGATGAGTTCTGATAAGATAGATGATCCATTTCCATGGACACACTCCTCAGCAGGAGAAATATTACATTCTATTACACGTATGTGTGAGAGAACCCTAAATTTAAGTTGAAATGAGATAAGCAGATGGCCTATCTAATCTAATTATTAATATATATTTCTGTCTGTGTCTGTATTTCTAGCTTTATGTTACAGCTGTCTCTATATTTAACATACACATATATAAACGCAAACCAACATATCCTGTCCGTCTACAAATCTATCTATTCTCTCTCCCAACAAAATGGACTAATTAGGATTGCTTCTTTCTCGGCTATCTGGTATGGTAATTCATTTAGTTTCCCTTTGCCTGTTGAAGGATGTGAAATAAGGCCAACACATTTGATTTCTGAATAATATATTTTGTTTTTAATTGGGTATTTTTTAAGAAAATGGATGTTTCATTAAATGAGTCGTTTGTCTTGAATTTAAAAGCATAATTAAAGCCTAAAACAAGAATATTGCTAGAAATGCTTTATTTTATATACTGTGCATAATGTCTCCGTTTGGGTTGTCAACTTTCTGTTGCTGAAAGTCTGGGTAGGGAGTAGAGCAGGTGATGGCAGGGGTGAAGCAGATGAGGTCAGGAGTGAGATGTTTATGGGGTTGCATGTGGCATTAGGTGGAGGGCTGCAACATTGTAGTTGGTGATTGGCTGTCTGCTGTATCAGTAAAGTCCTGTCAGGATTCCAAATTCCTGTCAATTTTGAATGGGACAGCTTGTGTGAAACTGGACAGGTCACAGTCTTGGTTCTAGTCCAGAGGTTCCACAGCCTTATAACAGTAGTGATCCATTGTCTTTGAGAGATTTACTGAAATATCTCCTTCTAAGAAGCGGCATACCTTTCTCTGTTTTTTAGTGATATAATCATTACAGTGTTGGACCCTCCAAGAGTTTCCATGGGCTTCTCTCAGGCCTGGATAGAGTGGTGTACTAGTGTGGCATTGCTACTGAAATCACAGGAGAAGCACATTTTTGCTCTTTTGTCCACTTGCAACCTTTTAAAGGGCAAGGAAAGGCAAAGAAATAAAATCCCATTTTTACTTTCTTTAATGAAAAAGAAATCTATCTCCAATATACTTTAATTTTAAAATGTGTACCGTTTTTATAAGAAACCTGACTGTATGCAGTGAAATTCTCCCCTCATTTAGTGCTTCTGGCAGTAAAACAATCACTTATGAACAGCAGGGGGAGCCCCTGCCTTACTTACCAGCCATGCAGAACTCAAGCAGATCATACTGAGCATGTGCAGTGCCAGTGTCAGACAAAGATGTATAACAAAGTTACAAGATGACAGCCCCCTGTGGCCAACTTTGAAAGCATAAATCATTTGTTTGATTAGGCTTGTGGTGCAGTAAGTTCATGTTTATGTTTAGTATACAAAATACACCATTTCTAGCCTTATTCTATTTTACACTTTCCTTGTCCTTTAAAGAACAAGTATCTTCCTGAAACTTTAATGAGTATTATGCTGCTCCATTTGGAGTCATGTTTGGGTGCCTTTCCTCCATAATAACCAGTGGAGGCCACAGTATCTAAATTCTACAAATCTACAAATTGGTTCCATGCTAGTTCTTAACTTGTAGTCCATGTAAGATATTTTGGTTGACTGACCTAATCCTGTTGTTTTTCTAGTGTGCAATTGTGGTAAAGATATCGCCTGCTCCAACACTGGCGAATGTTGTCATTCTGAGTGCCTGGGTGGCTGTAACAAGGCTGATGATCCTCGTGCCTGCGTGGCGTGCCGTAACTTCTACATTGATGATCAGTGCCTTCCCTCTTGCCCACGTGGAACGTATGAGTATGAAGGCTGGCGCTGCATTAAAGAGGCTTACTGCAGCAACCTGCGGAAAGAGTCTGAGAACTCTCAGGAGTCTACCAAGTTTGTCTTATTTGAAAACCGGTGCCTGTCTGAGTGCCCATCAGGGTACACAAGGAATGAGAGCAGGTTTGTGTGTCTGTATATTTACTTATTTACATAGCTAGCTCCAAGTTCTGGCAGTCTCAACCAATAAAAATAACACTTGTCACACTTTAACTAGGACTTACCTGAAGTGTGACCTAAATAGCCAGAACAAACAATTGTAATAGATTAGCAAACATCCATATTGCGTAAAACCTGTGCTCAACATAATTAACTGTTTTCTATTTCTCAGCACTTAGAAGGCATGTCTGCAACTGTTTACTGCATGTACTATTAGTGGTATGAACACTGAAATAATGTATTGGGTGCACCCAAAGACACAAGGGTATGATTAGTGTTAACTGCTGCTTGCTCTTTGAGTAATTTAACATAGGGTTCTAGCTTTACTATGTACAGGATCACCAACCATTACATAGGCTGGTGATGGATCTGCAACAGCTTTGTATTCACTTGTCCACCTTCAAGTCTTAGGAGGGTATTAGGGGCCATATGTACTCCAGGAGTAGGGCCACATGATTAAACCCACACAAACAGAACACAGCACTTTCATGCTAGCCTAAGGAAAGTACCTATCAAGTAGATAAGTTCCTTCTCAAAAATAAGGCCTCTGTCCTGGAAGGAAGGTACTAGTTTACATACAATTAACACAGGTAGCTAGCAAAGTAAAGGAAAGAGACAAAAAGTTTCATAATGCCACAAAACTCAACCATGCATGTTTGTCCCTTATCCTTCCCAATATAATATTTAGACATAGTAAAAAGGCTTTCATAGAAACATAATGTAATTGCATTGTAAATGATGCCTCACATATTCATTGACATGTTCTGTCCAGTTAATCAAGCCATGAGTTGCATCTCCATCTTTCTTCTGCAGCATCCTTTGCCATAAGTGTGAGGGTCTCTGTCCGAAAACGTGTAAAGGTGGGAACAAAGTTATAGACTCCCTTGAAGCAGCAAGAGAGCTCACTGGTTGCACTTACATCGAGGGAAATCTGATTATCAACATTCGCAGAGGATGTAAGCACAATTCATGTTATATATGTGAAATTTAAATTATTTACCTTAAGTGGCCTGTAGAACGGCTCCATATTTTGGAAGTCTACAAAACAGAATCATCACTCTTCTACTCTTATTGATTTGCAGTATAATTTAGCATTTCTTCTGTTTTCAGACAACCTGGCTTCTGAGTTGCAAAAAAGCCTGGGGCTCATTGAAACCATCACTGGCTTTCTGAAGATCAAGCACTCTTTTGCTCTTGTCTCTCTATCCTTCTTAAAAAACCTGAAGCTGATCCGAGGTGACACCATGGTTGATGGGTAAGAGACAGAAGGTTCATCATGGTCCTCTATGGTTGGCCTTAAAACAGAAAAAAACAAGATATAGGTTTCCATGGGAAGTGGTGTGTCTGTGCTACAGTATCTCAGATTCATGGAGTGTTTTAGAAAAGTTTGAACCTATTGGGCTTGGATTTTGGGAAATCTGTAAAAAAACAAAGGATGGGTTTTGGATAGACACGGAGAACACCACATATATGAAGTAGAAAGATGTTTAAAGAGGGGTGCTCTTGTTCCACACTGGTAATACCTAAGCTGTCTGCTCACTGGGCTGTATGTTTTATGTACTGTAACTGATGTTTGCATGTTTGCATCTTGTATATATAATTCAATATTTAATAATGTATGACATTGCCCTTTGTTCCCAGGAATTACACTTTGTATGTCTTGGACAATCAAAACCTTCAGCAGCTTTGGACTCCAGAGAGCCTTTCCATCCCTGTTGGAAAACTGTATTTTGCTTTCAACCCAAAGTTGTGCCTGTCTGAGATCTACCACATGGAAGAGATCACTGGAACCAGGGGAAGACAGAATAAAGCTGATATCAATCCACGCACCAATGGAGACCGGGCTTCCTGTGAGTAATCATGTTACCTAAACCAACTAACTCTTTCTTTACCTGCTAAGGGAGATTTCTTTGAAGATCTCCTTTATATTAGATAATAGCATGACCTATATGAACATTTAAATGTAGTTGTTCTTTTTGACCCCATTCCAATGATTGACTAATCAAGATCACTCGACTTTTCCATTGTAGGCAACACTCACACTCTACGTTTTGTCAGCAACTGGACAGAAGCTGATCGGATCAACCTAAAATGGGAACGTTATCAGCCTCCTGACTACCGTGACCTGCTGAGCTTTGTCGTACACTACAAAGAATCGTAAGTCCTCATCAAGTATCAACTGAGGGAGATAGTTATTGTTGTGAAACTTAAGGTAATTCTCACTGATTGTAGCTGAATTCTCTTCCCAGAAGGGTAAACACATTTCTCTTGTCTCCACAATGGCAACCAGGGCAGTCGCTTGATCATAATTATTAATACAGGTAGCCTTTTATTTTCTAGGTGATAAAAAGGCATCAATCCCTTTCATGACCATATCTGTTGTCTTTGTCACTGCAACACAACATTTGACAAAAAAAATATCTTAATTTCTTTGCATAGCACCAGCAAGTTACAAAGTGCTTTACATTGATTAGTAACAAACAGGGGTATTGCAATTATTTAACAAACAAGGATTACAGAATAAAAATATAACCAGAAGACCCGGCATTCAAGAGCTTACAGTCTAAAGAATAAACTTATAATAAATACTATATTTTTTTTATTGTATATTATATCCCTACAAGATGAACTATTGTTTGTGCTAGACCGTTCCAGAATATAACAGAGTACCTGGGACAGGATGCATGTGGAGCCAACAGTTGGAATGTAGTAGATGTGGAGCTGCCTCTAAACAACGAGCAAGAGCCCGGCGTTACGCTGACAAACCTCAAACCATGGGTCCAATATGCCATATATGTTCGAGCCATCACTCTAAGCACAGAAGAAGGACGCCACTTTGGGGCACAAAGTGATGTTGTTTATATTCGAACAAAACCAGCAGGTAGGGAAAGAAAATTAAATCTCTTGAGTGAAACATACAATTCCCATTGATAATATGATTTTGTACTTCATAAAAGCCAGTTATATTGGCAAAGGTATGTGGAAATGTGTCAACCAGGCTACCATTTTGTATTGTACTCCACCTCCTGGACAAGAGACTTGCTTCTACCAGGCTAACTAAATTGCTTCTACCAGGCTAACTAAATTGCTTCTACCAGGCTAACTAAATTGCTTCTACCAGGCTAACTAAATTGCTTCCACCAGGCTAACTAAATTGCTTCCACCAGGCTAACTAAGTGCACCACCTATAAGTATTTACGTATCTTGGTGTAGATATGGGCATAAATTACAACTTTCTGTAATGTTTAAGCATAGTTTACCTCCTTATCCTGCCTTGTAGTTAACTAGAAGATTTGTATTCAGCTGTGGTGTTCACTGGAGAACATGTTGTTAAGTAAGTCTGCAACCTATGGGTTTGAGGTACAATGCACAGCCTCGGTTTGTTGGGTTTATTCACAAAGTGTTTTTGTCAAACTTTAGCCCTACTGCTGCCCTGGTGCTTTACTAGGAACCAAAAGATATTTTGAAGGGGTGTTGTACAACAATTGTTGCATACTTGATTTCCACCGTATAGTAGAGGACAGGCAATGAATCTGATATAGTTTGACAGATTGTACAGTAAGTGGCAGTGAATGCAAGACTGGAGACATCCATATAGCAGTGGTTCAAGTTCTGCTTTGTGGTCCTTCATGGTTACAGATACCTGAAAACTTTGTTGCATCACTTACCCTGCTGTACTTCCAATAGTTCACCCCAAATCTTAACCTTGCTGACATAAAGCAGCAAATACTCCGATATATCATCCTCAATAGCTTTCAAGCTATATGCAATAATTAACTGTCCGCTTCTCAAGTTTCTATGAAGAACATTGTAAACGTTTGAGTTATGTAAAGCTGGTACTTTTCCATTTAACTTGCTCTAAACGGCTTGGAGCACAGTTTGTCCTACTGAATTAAACTGTTGTGTGAGTTGGTTATTGATCCACGGTTCTTGTCTTTTACATGCTTTGGGTACAAAGAATTCTTCTCTTTGCCTTAAAGGGCAAGGAAAGGCAAAGAAATAAAATCCCATTTTTACTTTCTTTAATGAAAAAGAAATAAAAAATGTGTACCGTTTTTATAAGAAACCTGACTGTATGCAGTGAAATTCTCCCTTTATTTAGTGATGTGGATAGGAATTGTCAGACAGTCCCTAACTTCTGTCAGGGAAACAATCATACTTATGAACAGCAGGTGGAGCCCCTGCCTTACTTACCAGCCATGCAGAACTCAAGCAGCTTTGTTTTTGATCATTTATGACGATCCCTAAGCAGCCCAGATCACACTGAGCATGTGTATGTAGTCTAGTCTTGCAAAGATGTATAACAAAGTTACAAGATGACAGCCCCCTGTGGCCAACTTTGAAAGCATAAATCATTTGTTTGATTAGGCTTGTGGTGCAGTAAGTTCATGTTTATGTTTAGTATACAAAATACACCATTTCTAGCCTTATTTTATTTTACACTTTCCTTGCCCTTTAAACATGCAACCATGTTATCCCACATTGGTATGGTTGTATTTATATTCATGGGTGGGAGATGTTTTAATGCTTTTTATTGTTTTTAAGACAGAAAACATATCTAAAAAAACATTGCTTTATGGAGCAATAATTGGTCATCAAAATATATCATATTAAAGGGGCACAGTTGTTTTAAACTGTAATAATATCCACACAACTGCTGCTGGTCATTATAACCTCCCCTTAAGTGATAACATTCCTCTTATGCAGTGGAAGCATATTTCCTCTCTTATGAGAAGTGGAATAATCAATACAGATGAGAGGCAAGTAGTTGTAGAAAAGCAACTCAATAAACACCTGAAGCTCTAATGAAGTGTGAGATTGGTAAATGCAGGGTGCAACTCAGGACATGGCAAACTGTGTAGTTAGAGTTGTACTGCAGCAGGCATCGAGGCACATGGATAGTTTACATAAAAACAGGACAATGAATTATATTTTGGGTAGGACACAGATGAGAATCCAGTTATCTTGGATACAAAAATGATGTTCAGCAAAATTCACCTGAGATGATCTTCACTCGTCCTCAGAACCAATCATCTCCTGTGATACTATTTATCATGGCTTCATCGTGCCTTGGAATAATCTGAATACGCTATATCTTTTAGCCTTTGCACTTATAGATTAAGACTATGAAAGGCCCTTGCTAAAAGTTGTTTTTGGTGAAGGCTGCCTAATTCTATGTTTCATTGGACCACTGGATTACTGTACACTTTTGTCATAGTGATTCCATCGCATGGCCAGGCCATGAGATACACACCAGTGTTATGGTTCCCATTAACGGACAGACCTTGGCTGCTAACCTCTCTTCATAATTTTCCTCTTTGATCAATATGTTCACACATTAATCAGATGGAGTGGAAAGTCCCACTGTCCAAGAATGTGAATATAATCTGCATATTATGTCTTTGCATGTTGACCTGACAACCAAATATTCAGTTCTGCTTAATCTGGCCAAACCATTACTTTTTATCTGTATTGGCATTAAATGACTGGCATTTACCAGGCATGCTGTAAACCTCTATTTGCAACATTCCATGCGTCATCTGAAGATTAGAACAAGCCAAAATGACCCTACAGCTGCTATGAGACTTTCACACTCTTGGAAAATCATTGTGCAATGATTTTTCCTTAACTGGTGTCAAAGCAAAGTATCTGTGCAAATACCAATTCTAGACTAGTCATTGACACCAGTTATGGAAAAAAGTGAAGCAAAAGTTCAGGGAGACCATAAATTAGCCCAAATATGTATTTCATTAAAACAAATCTGCATTCTTCTTCTTACTGCAGCCCCTACTGTCCCTCAGGATGTCATGATCATGTCCAACTCTTCATCACACCTGATCGTTCGATGGAAGCCACCAACTCAGCGCAATGGTAACCTCACCTACTACTTGGTACTGTGGCAGCAGATGATGGAGGATAGGGAACTTTACCTGAACAATTATTGTACAAAAGGTCAGTAATGTTACCAAACAACCCCTTTGTTTAATTATGCAAGAGTGCTCTTCCAGAAAAAATGTTGATAAAGTGTCTTGTAATGACACCAGCTGGTGTCTCGGTTAGCCTCCAGGATAGGCTTGCTTTTAAATGAATAAATATCCTTTTAATAACACTGCTTATGCTCAGCTAGATTAAGTACAGGAACTGAAGCGGACAATGGTTGGTTTCCTGACTTCACTCTGGGCCTCAGATCTGGCATAAAAGAACAGGAAGGCAGTGAGGTTCTCTGGCTTTTAGTTCCTTAATGTAGTTGTGTGAATAATAATTACAGTTTTTACTAAAAAAATTAGAAATAAAAAAAAAAGGAAACCTATGTTTGAAATAGGCTTTTTCCGTATTCTGGAGCTCAAATCACAACTTCTGACCTGTCCCATATTGTTACTGGTCACTGAATTGACTGGGGCACATGATTGGTGCTATGGTGGAATCGCCTTTGCAAAACCATTGCGTGACTTCTGGGAAGTCATTTAAATGCCAGTTTGATATCCAAGAACTGTCTTAGATTTCTACTGCCTTCGTTATACTGAAATATAACTTTTTATGGTGACATTTCCATTTGGAAATTCAAAATAGTGGCTGAACCCTATCCATGTGTTGGATCAGAGCTATGACCCTATTTCGTCTTCAAAGTGCCCAAGTTCTCCTGTATAGACACACTACAACATAACTTATAATAGCCTAGATCAGGGGTCTCCAACCTTTTGGCTATTTGATAGCACCTTTGTGGACTGGCAGCCTACAGTAAGTTCTACTTGGCAGTACACCTGGTTTTTAGTCAACCAAAACTTTCCTCCAAGCAAAAAAAATAAGTACCTGCTTTGAGCACAACATTGTAAGGGTTCTCGCTAGTCTAGATGGAAAGGCTGGACGTTATATATTACTATGAATACATTTAATCTAATGCAATATTATATCCTAAGATACAAAACTGTGCCAGTCTGAGTTCCTAACATAGATTGCATGGCCACTATGGGCTCATAATAATCGGCATAGATCACTAGTTTGTCACTTTCCTGCAAAGCAAGTTTTGTACCCTGGAATAGAGGTTCTTGTCTGTTTCCAAAATAACAGGGGCCTCTTTAGAGCAAATACATGCTGACAACACTTGAAAAAATCCAAGAGAAGTCGTGAACTATGGGTTGGAGCTCTTATGCCATGATTACAATTGAAACATAAGGTTTCAAGTTTAGATGCCTAAACAAATCCACCTTTCAGCTGCTGTGTTTCCATTTGCCTTGAATAGCCCCTCTGTGCATAACAGCAACAGACCTAAATGACATAGCACGGAGTGATAATTATAATGGGTTTACCTATCAACATGCATTTTTACCCCACCCACCCTGAAACAGATAGTTTTAGAGCAGAGATTGTACTTGGGCATTTCAGTTCAAGCTCCCCCTTGAGGGCCTAAACCATGATCAGGTTCAACTTCATCTCATAACAAATTTACACATTGGTGTATCAGTCATTCAGCCATAGCTCCAAGGATGTATCACTACAAATAGTGTATCGACATTCAAGCTGGATATTTTTAGGTTTTGTAGGACATTAAATAAGCACTCCTCCCAAATCTCCTCCAAACTAAACTTAAGGATGGGCTCCCCACCAGTGCTACAGGCGGGCAACAGCCAACAATTTGGCAATAAATATTAGAAATATGGAAAGCAAAAGCAAATATTGGCTCACACCCATGTACAGTCCAGTTTCCTACTATTAATAACAATAGCTATTTTTATTTACTGATGGTTACACTTTGAGGTCTTTTACAAAAACCCTTTCCTGTAGGTCTGAAGCTGCCAACCAGCAGTGCCGACACCAGATTTGATAATGATGATAATCAAGATCCCAACCAGGACACCGAAGAGAAGTGTTGCCCATGTCAGAAGGATGGTATACATCCTGAGATGGATGAAGGCTCTTTTCAAAAAAAGTTTGAGAACTTCCTCCGGAACACTATCTTCATTCCAAAGTAAGTAATGGTGATTTCTTTTTCCCTTCAAATCTTGTATTCTGGTGTATCCAGGAAGCAAAATGTCTCGGGTGAAATTCAGCTGTCTATGAAAAAAGCAACGGTGTGTTGCCTTCATAACATTAAGCTCGGAAAACAAAAGAAACTTTCCCAATTTTGATTGTGTGTCATGATAGATATTTCTTAAGGAACGGGGCAAGGCCATGACCTCAAAGCTAATATGTTGGACACCTTCACTAGAAGTTCTAAGTCCTAAACCCTTCATAAAACCATCTCACTGCACCCCTTAATGCTCAAGAGGCGCTGACCAAAACTTGATTTCAGATCCAAGGGAATTCTCCAATGAGAGTGGTAAAGGCAGTTGCTCAACATTGTCTAAATCCCCTTTTAGGTGTCATAGTCTGCAGCCCTTCGGGGTTATGTTTATAATTTGTGTATGTATTTGCTTATAGACCTCCCTGGAAAGTGACATTAATCAACAAGGACAATCAGAGGTGAGACAGATATTTCATATTAAGTGGCCTTAACCCTTTTTCTTGTGGCATGTCCATTCATTGTTGACCACAACAGAAATGGTTAAACCCGCTGGTAAGTGGCTTGCTTCTGCCATATCCCATTTGCTGCTTTTCTGCTACTGGCCTTGCTGCTCTGGTGTTTGTTCAAAGACAAGCTCTACACAACAGGTGGATGGTGCTTTATAATATATCCAGTGGCATAGCTAGAAGTAGCTGGGCACTCATCTAAATCACCTCTCAGCCTTGGAGAAGATAATTTGTTTCACACTATTGTGGAATTGTCCATCCGTTGGGTCCTCAGGGCTGACCCCCATTGACTGTCCCATGTAGCAGAATTATTTGAAAATTATGGGGGGGATATTTTACACCAGCTGTATGCCTAGTATTGTAATAAAACAATAGCTTTATGAGCCTGTTTCTTCTTTGTGAGACACCAAGCTGTGCTTGTTTGCAATGAATTTGGCTTTGCTTTGCTTTGCTTAGCTTTCTGGGAACGCTGTATGTTATCTCAATTTTTCTACTTGCTTCATATCTAATGATATTTTCTAGGGGTTATTATCCTGAGCTTTTCAAGCTCTTAAATTCTACTGAATAATCTTTGTACAATGGTTCTAAGAATGATCTTGGGTGGAAAGAACCATACATTTAACTAGTATACAAACACTGCATTATGATGAGTTTTATGAGAAATGGAGGAAAATGTGGTATAATATGGCAAACAAACAGATGCAATTGAATTAGTATATTAAGAGGTACAGGTCAGACAGGAACCCTAAGGGAGAAAATGCCCTTGGCAACTGTAAAATTACATGTGAAGTATACCAGCATTCTGAAAGGACTTTTCCCTGCTTCCCTTGCTGTCACTAACATATCTTGTATTATCTTAACATTATTTATTCCTTACGTTATTTCTCCCTCTCACTTTTACATTACTATTCATTGCAGGTACTGTATGTCTAACCAATATCAAACCCATTCTTGGGCCTATTATATATATATATAAATGAAACCGGATCCTTGGACAAATCCTTGGATGAAAAAGTTCAGTTTGGCTACTTATCCTTTAACAATAACAAATCTTCCTGTTCTATGTTAACCAACAACCATCCTCTACTCCAACATTCCAGGCCTCCAAAGAGACGGAGAGATGTATCAGGAATGAATCTTGAAGTTCTTGGCAACACTTCCCTTCCAGAAGGAACTGTGAGCCATACCATCAATCACACCGGGGTCGAGACAAAACCCTATTCCTATAAAGACAAGGTCTTTCGAGATAGAATGGTTATTTCAAACCTAAGACACTTTACTGATTATCGGATCGATATCCACGCCTGCAACCATGCAGCAGAAATTGTTGGGTGCAGCGCAGCCACCTTTGTTTTTGCCAGGACCATGCAGGACCGTATGTATTTTATATTTATTATATTTTCTACTTTTAACTGATCTAAACTAATAGTTGAAATATCTTTATTTCCTCTTCTTGTAAAAGGATATTTACATTTCACTACCTATATTCCTGAGGTACTAACTCAAATTCAGTTACATTTGGTATTGTGCAGAAGATCACCACTTTTTTATTGAAGGTCTCTTACCATCTGTTTCTAGGAAATGGAAAGGGAATAAAATATGTAAAGAATATACATTTAAGATCATTCTGTAGATATTCTATAGTGTTTAGCGTGATGAATATGGGCTGGGGAGGTGATTTGTTTGTAATGTGGAATGTAAGTGGAGTAAATGTACAGGTAGAACATCCACAATGGTGGCCAACCAATATTAGAATACAATCTTGATCTGTCATGGTATATTAGCCATTAAGTGTTCCATTATAATGGCACAAATTGGTAGTTTCATTACTGGTATTATGAAGAATACCTCACCTGAGGCAAGAAATATGGTATTCACTAGTCGCTAAACATTATATTTTACTAGTTATCTAACTGTGGGGCTACCCTATCTAGGAGACCCCATTCATTTGCTTTCAGGAAGGTCCAACATAAAGGCCAGCGAAGGTGGGATTTGGGGAGAATTTTTTTTTTGGTTGTCCAAGCTGCTTCATCTAATGCTGCCTGTTAGGTTAATCTGTTTAGTGGACATGGAATGACTGTCAATTTGTATTTCTTAACCTAACCCTATTTGAGAATTTTTTTTTTTTAATTCTAAATAGCTCTCGCTGATAACATTGTTGGAAATATCACTTGGGAAGTCACAGTGAAAAATACTATCCTGATGAAGTGGGAAGAACCAGAAAAACCCAACGGGCTAATCCTAAAATATGAGATTAAGTACAAACGTGATCACGAGGTAAGAACTGGACACTCCATTTACCTGCCAGGGACATTAAGGCAGAAGATTCCTTCAAGCTTGCATAATAAAATGGTAAAACTGAATGGAGAACATGGTTTCACACATTTAATCAGTTCCCTCTTCTTAGGAAGGGCCTGCAACTGTGGTGTGTGTGTCCCGCCAAAAATTTCAGACATATAAAGGAGTCTATCTCACGTTACTGCAACCTGGAAATTATTCTGCTCGTATCAGAGCCACCTCATTAGCTGGGAATGGATCTTGGACAGAACCAGTTGTATTTTTCATTCTTGGTCCAGGTAAGTTGTTTAACCCTGGCAACCCAAAAGTTCTAAATTTATTTTTTATGTTTTTGCCTGTAATTAATCCATTTATTTTCTTTTTTTAAAAGCAGAGGAACAATCTGAAAACTTATATTTGCTCCTCAAAATCATGCCCATTATTCTTTTGGTGGTCATTGCATTTCTGGCCATATTCATCTTCTTTTACAATAAAAAAGGGTAAGTATGAGGCATCCCGTTATTCAACCCCTCATGGACTAATAACTTGACAACTTGATGAGTGTTTTTTATTTACAGTACATCCGCGTAAAGGACAGGCAACACCATGAAAAGCAAATTTTGGTTGAAAATTCCTCGTTATTAAGTCATGGAATTTTCAGCTATGTGTAGTGATGGGCGAATCTATCCACTTTCGCTTCGTCGAAAAAAAATTTTGTTGGAATTTCACGAATTGGCGAAAAATTTGCAACACTAATTTTGACGCAAATTTATTCGCTGGCAGCAAATCGCGGGAATTCGCAGCGAATTCGTTCCTGGCGGATAAATTCACCCATCACTAGCTATGTGCCATTATATTGTGGATCTGTTTATTTAACTACAAGCTATATTTTTTATGTGCATTACCACTGGGTGATTGCATATATTCATAGTGTTTTCTTGAAAACCACGAGAAAATTTTTACTGGCAATATAGGGTGTTATTCATGAATGTAAATAGCTGTTATTACTATTGTCATGTTCTTTAAACAGCTATGGATCCAGATTTCTGGGTTATGTCTTGCCCATGTTACTCAACAAGGGGTTAAAACGTGTGTACGTGTCAATTCAGAGCCCCATAAAGCACAATCAATCAATTATGAAGTGAAAACAAACAAGGGCTGTTTATTCTAAGAGAGCCTTAGTTTTCTGAAAATAAAAGGGACTCGTTTGCCAGATGGAGAGGAAGGTACAGGGAAATGTCTCTAGCAAAGACCGGTCTGGCCAACCTTTGTCATTGCAGGATGGGTATCTGTGTATTTTATCAGCTTGTTTCTGTGCGTTGCCTCGTCTCCTCATTCAGCCCAATCCACTGCCACCTTTGAACCTGCGCATCATCATAGTAAATACTAACGATCGTAATAATGTGATTATTAATGGGAACTGGAATGCTGGTCTAGATTTTGGTCTTCAATTTGATATTGTACTTTGGGAAGCAATTTCAGTAATGATTTTATTTATTATTTTATTGCACTTTATGTGATTGTTTTGTTATGAATGTTGTGAAAATTCGAAATATTTGCAATTGTTTTGACTTTCTTGTTGAGTTGCGGACAGTCTGGTTTGGGAGGTCTTTGAATTCTCTACATTCCATACACTAGGACCTATGAAACTAAACTTTGTACATATATATATATATATATATATATATATGTATAATTTTAGTTCCCCATTCAATTACGATGCTCAGGTCGGCAAATGGTAGGGTAGTTGTGCTAGTGTTACCTCGCCAGGCAAAGCGCATTTACACTAGTGATACCCAATTTGCATACGGCGCAAATTTCAAGGTGTAATAGAAGTATATGTTACAGCCACTACATTCCACTACACAAGCGCAGGAAACCTTTAATAAATAAAATAAAGTTGTCCTATTGCCCTACATGTGCCCCCTGTATAGTTGTGTTGCCATATGTTAGGAAATGTAGGGGGGAAGGAGGGTAACCCCCCAAAAAAATGTTGCTCTTTTTCAGACTATCACCCTACAAAAGTTAAAACATGCCAGCATTTCCATTTGTTTTTTAAAACTCCTATCTATTGTATTGAACTTCACCAGGTCTGACCTGGTGAAGTAACGTCTAGCGTAATTGCTGACGTTCAGTTAAATGGTCATCTTAGTGAATTTGCGTAATTACGATACTTCGTTGGTGCGCAACTTCGCCTGGTGTTAGGGTGCAAAATTGCGCTAGTCTATCTACTTCGCTAGCGAAAATTCACCAGAATCCATGTTGGTGAATTTGCGAAGTTATGAATTGACGTCACGCTGACGAATTAGCGCTAGCGTTAGACGCTTCGCCCTTTAGTAAATCTGCCCCATCATTTTGCTTACCAATGCATGTTATAATTCTATTCAGACTGGTCCTGATCCAGTCTGGTGCATAGGGTGGCACCAGATGGAGTTACAGCCCTGGATATACACCAACCACATCAGTAGAATGTTCACACTTATTAGATAAATATATATTGACATCCTCTGTTTTTCCCCTAACAGAAACAACAATGGATACCCAAATGGAACATTATATGCTTCTGTTAATCCAGAGTATTTCAGTGCTTCTGACAGTAAGTTCTGAATTTTTGCTCTAATGGACATTCCTGTTTATGGTCACCACCATGGTTGTAAATACTGCATAATAAAAATTCTATTGGCTACCGCAGCTGCCATTGTCTTGCAGGCTGGCTGGCTGTCCACAAGCATAGTACCACCTACTGTGGCCACGACTGAGTCCTAATTGACTTTTTGAATTTAGTATGTTGCAACACTGTCCAAGTGATAACAATACCATTGGACAGTAGGTTGTAATAATACAGAGGCCCTATATCTAGATGCTAAGTGTCAGGCTAATGATGTCATAAAATGCAATATTGTGTTTTCTTCCTGTATGCAAGGTGTGACTAGATGTCTTGTGTACAACAGTGTATGTTGCAGATGAATGGGAGTTTCCAAGAGAGAACATCAATATCATTAAGGAACTGGGCCAAGGCTCTTTTGGAATGGTTTATGAGGGTGTTGCCAAGGAGATTGTCAAGAATGAACCTTTAACCAGAGTGGCTTTGAAAACCGTAAATGAGCTGGCAACAATGAGGGAGCGTATTGAGTTCCTGAATGAAGCATCTGTCATGAAAGCATTTCTGTGTCATCATGTGGTAAGTTTGGGAGACCTACATATGTGGGCAATGTGATTTCTAGTGACTAGCGTATCCTACCAATAGCAACTAAGGAACTCAAGAATTGTGAAGATTGCCAATGAGTAAGGTAACCGCAAGAGATCACTGAACTTAAATGTTGACCGTATCTTTTTGTAAAGGAAAACCAAATTGAATATGGTCATTTCTTTTTTGAAGGTTCGATTGCTGGGAGTGGTGTCACAAGGACAACCTGCTCTGGTTATCATGGAGTTGATGACAAAGGGAGACCTGAAGAGCTACCTACGTTCCTTAAGGCCAGATGAGGAGGTACTGCCCTTTTATCCTGCATGGTACACCACAATATCTATATGTTTAAGGAAACCGCAAATAATCTTCGAGAGTGACGTATGTCCTACACTTAAAACATTGCAGAATAACCACCCTGGTAACCAGCCATCTCTTAAGCAAATGATCCAAATGGCAGGAGAAATAGCCGATGGAATGGCCTACTTGACTGCAAAGAAGTTTGTTCATCGGGATTTGGCTGCCCGCAACTGCATGGTGTCTGAAGATCTTACAGTAAAGATTGGAGGTGGGTTGCCAGCTATTGAAAAGTCATGGGTGAACTGGTGGATTTGCTGTTTCAGATACTTGGAGAAGCCAAGCCGGGAGATGGTGCACACAATTGCTGTCCTAGATATAGTTTTAATTATGGTAAATGACTGACACATTTAACATAAATTATATCTGTAACCTTGTTATGAACTATGGAGGTCCATGACCAACTGTTGTTCCTAAATGGCCAAGAAAGATCAAATGCTTGTGATTTCTTTTTTGAAGGTTCAATTGTTGAGAATAGCGTCACAAAGTGGTGGCACGGGTTGTCCCAGCAATCGAACCTTCAAATAATAATAATCTGCTCAGCCTGGGCCTCTGCACTGTTGTCCATTATAATCATGTGATAAACTGAAAAGGTTTAACTGATCAGGAAGTATTTACTCCCCACTTTTTTTTTTAGACTTAAGTCCTCTAAAAATGTACAATATGCAGCCTAATATACAAATGAAGCTCTCAAAACCTTACATATACTTGACTTAATTGTTCTGTTTAGACTTTGGCATGACCAGGGATGTTTATGAAACTGATTACTATCGTAAAGGCGGCAAATCGCTGCTTCCTGTAAGATGGATGTCTCCAGAATCTCTAAAAGATGGCATCTTTACAACACATTCAGATGCCTGGTATGTAGTACTTTGTTCATGGTGGTGCTGGGAAGAAGGTCAGGTGCATGTAAATATCAATGAAATGTGAAGTTACTATATCTTATCGACTAAGTTGGATTTTCATCTAACCTATCCCCCCCTTTAACTTTCAGGTCATTTGGTGTAGTGCTATGGGAAATAGCCACACTGGCAGAGCAGCCTTATCAGGGAAAGGCGAACGAGCAGGTCCTTCATTATGTGATCGACAATGGGATCTTGGAGAAGCCGGAAAACTGCCCTGATAGACTGTAAGCAAGCTACTATATAAATGCTGTTTCATAATGGGTTGTTAATAAAGACCGTGAATAATAAATCATAATAACCAGGTTCGTTTTCCATTTCGCTAATGTCCAAGTCCTACTCCTCAGAAACCATGTTCCAATATCTTGCACTGATGAGATCTAACAAGATCAAAACAGGCGGTCTGCAAGTTTGGATATAAGGCTCTGAACCATTAGGCTTTATCTGTGCTATAAACCAGGGGTTCTGGATGCATAGTTGGTCAAAGGGACATAAAGGAGTGATTTGCATGTCTTTGCCCATGATGCATTATGGGAGAATCAAACCTCTCATTTAAGGTATCTAGGCAATGCTATGTGCATGTCATGAGACAAGTAAATCCCTTCTGATTTCACAAGGCTTCACTTTGCATGCAGTTTCTTGTGAAGGGCTTTTTGGCTGCTTTCAGTCCTTCTCACCCTAACCAGGTTCAGTTTTCTGTTTCTTTAATTGCCAGAATTCTGATGCCCTATCTCTCATTATAGAGGTACGGTCATTTGAGGCAATTGAACAGTTATCTGTTTTCACTTAGCCGTGCTGCCCAACTACATGCTGAGACTTCAAGTTGCCTAATTAATAAAAGAAAAAAGTTCTCCATGTTTTAGTGTAGAGCGTCTTCCTATTTTTGGTAATTTTACTGTTGACACTGTCATCTGCCTTTTCTTTGTGTGAAATGAACATTTTTATACTTATTTCTTTCCAGCCATGAGTTAATGCGTTGGTGTTGGCAGAAGAATCCAAAGCATCGGCCATCCTTCATCCAGATCCTAGAGAGTATAAAAGATGATTTGCATGCTAGTTTCCATCAAGTGTCCTTCTTCAACAGCAAGGAGCGTAAGCGGAGTGGTTCAATGGAGGCGTCTGACACAGAAGTCGACCAGTCTCTGAATAACTTCTTGGATCAGCCTCCATCACCTTCTTTTACCAACTCTTCCTCTCCAGCCAAGGCAGAAAAAGCCAACTCTATAAAAACCATAGCCTCCAAAAGAGAATCTAGTAAAAACAAAAACTGCTATCATACGAATGGCCATGCAAAGCACTGATGAAAGTATTGCATCGATTATTTGCGTGTAGGTTTCATGAAGGACTCTACACGTTTATGTAGCTTTTACTAGAGTGGTGTCACCAATGATTCTAATGTTGTCCTATAAACGTGGGATAGAAACACAAAGGCCGACAGTTGTAAGCTCCATTGTGTCTAATACTGTATTCCTTTTCTGATTGCTGAGAGGAAAAAGGATATTTTTCAGGCCAGTCTCAAAGGGTGTCTATGGTGGATCTGGAGAACAGGTCTAGTGTTTATTATAATACGGATAGATTTTTTTTTTTTTAATGTGGTTCTGTCAGAAGGACAGGTGCTAGAGTTTTCATGTGATTAGCTTGTGCGTGTGTGATGATTCCAGACCAAATGGTGACATTACAGCAGGGCAGATAAGAATGGCAATAAAGAGGACATCATGAGACCTTGCCTTATAGAGTTAGAGTGCCTTCAAATTGTGTCTGCTTTTTTCATCATATGGTCATGGCTCCAGCAGGGTACATCGTGGAACACTTCAAGCTAAGAAGTCTTCCAAAGTGCCTGATTTGCCAGAGGTGGCCACCAGAACACTAACAAGTTTGGAACTCATCAATGGTTATTGTTCTGTTGTAACAGGCGATTTAAATGATATAAAAAAAACAGCAGGCAAACTATTTACCATCATTTCAAGGAGCTCTAACTCTTTTAAGGCAAAGTTGCCAAAGACACTTAGTCCACTTTAACACCATTTTACTTATTTACTGTAGTGTACTGCTTTCTTCAAGCCCAAGTGGGAAACCAAATATGGTTTGGAGAAGCTCCAGAAAGCTCTTCCGGTTTTACTTCTTGTTATTATTGTGTTTATTTTATGCCCTACTTTATTGTTTAAATTTTTAAAGAATAACTATACATTTTCTCTATTCTAGTGATCAAGAGGAGTAAATGAGCAATTTCTCTTATTCTCTTATCACATCTTTGTCCTTGAATCTCCAAGCAGTTTAAAGTAATTAACATATAATATACTACTGGCATGCACTGGGAAAAGCTGTGTGTAGCCATGGGGACAGCCATTCAAGCAC